>SCLH01000335.1:51440-69922 GCA_004367855.1 Oikopleura vanhoeffeni
TAATTTACACTCTAGAAAAAAATTTTATATTGATTATTTTCATTATAAATTTCGACTGTATGTATAGTCGCAGTGTAAAAATTTATTTTTTATTTTAGTCGTCATTAAAAAATCAACACAAATTTTAAAATATACCCAAAAATCTCCTTTTATCGGCCTTTGGCTTTCTAAAAATTTCATAATATTTTGTCAAATAATTACGACGTTTCGGATTTTTATTCCATTTTCAAAAAAATTTTAACACTTACCTTAGTAAGAAAATGAGCTCGATTATAGTTTAGTCCTAGTTGCGCAGCCACAACTTTAAGCGAATTGTCATTCAAACCTCGATTTCGGCTCATTAAATCCAACCCCTCTTTCAGCCTTAATTAGGAAATCACTTTTTTTTAATCTTAACCTGAAATATTTTACCTATTTTGCCACTCTAAGTCCTCTGGGCTCAGTTCCACGACTGAATTTTCGAACTTTTTGAGTATTTTCCGCCAGAAGTTGTCCAAATTATTAATTAAGCCTCGAAGTAACTTCACATTTGTGCCTTCGATAAATTTATGAGCAGAAAAATCTGTTCTTTCGGAATATTTTTCTACGAAAATTTCTTGTGCTTTCGAATTGAATTTTTCGATAAATTCCGTATATTTATTTCTTCTTAAAAATTCGAGCAAAACATAAATGTTTGTAAGAAGAAATGAGACTAAAAAACGCCCCGACTTGTCCATACTTTGTAATCTAACAATATCCTAACAAAAGTTTTTTTAAATGCACCACGCCTCTCGAAAAAAAGACTTTTTTCACCGTTAAAATATAGTTTATGGCCGAAATTCAGGCCGATTTCCCCCAAAAAACGTTTTTCGATATCTCTGACCGTTTTTACTGAAGGAGTTGGTGTCATTTAAAAAACCAACCTTGGCACAGCTGATTTGATGCTTGGGAATAGTTCGACAATTCTCATACTCATCAAGTGGAATATTTGGGACATAAAATTCCGGCAATCGATGAATATTTTCATGCAAGTTAATTTCTTGAATCGCTTGCCCGTTTTCATTTTTGTGAAAAATTTCACTTGTGTTTTCCCTAGAAAGCAATATTAAAGTGGAATTTCTGAGTTCAACAGATTGTAAATCTGTCTTTTTCATTATAAATTATATTTTTTATGACATTATTGACCTAACGTTTTTTTAAATTGTAAATAAAAAAGTTTTGTTTGCTTTCGTCAGATTTTTCTTGATATTTACGGTTGAAATAGTTAAATTTGCGACGACCACCTTTATGGAATACATTTTATCTGATTTTGTTGCCATTTTTTTGTCCATTTTCGACTACTATTTATTAATTTTTATTTTAGATGGCGAAGAATATGGAGGTTTATCACCAAGAAAACAAAGTGTATTACGATAGGGAAGTTCTTGTCGTCAAAAAGTGAGTTTATAACATGTTAAATATCCCTTTATCACACTTTTGTTAATAACCCGGCCCTACTACTGAAAAACACACTACGTTTGCTAATCAGGGCCGGGATATTAACAAAAGTGTGATAAAGGGATATGGTAAAGAACTTTTATCGCAGACATGGTATCATAAAATGTTTTTTTGCATCGTTTACTTGACCGAAATTCAATCGACTAAATTTATTTACAGTATGTACTTTTTTTACTTGCGAAGTGAAAATTGTCCTTTAGGTAATTACGGCCAGTATAAAATAGTAACTAGGTAGATTTTATTTTCAAACCCTTGATCGGCTTTAGCTTGGCGTTCAAAATAAAATCCACCTAGTTATCATTTTTAATAGGCGGTAATTAGCTAAAGGACAATTTTCACTTCGCAAGTAAAAAAAGTACATACTGTATGTTAACCGGTAATTTTCGTTTCAAACGGTCAAAATTGGTTTTCAGAAAGTTTTGAAAATTGGCCTGAAAAGTCGTTATCAAATAATGTTGAAAACAACGTCATTTTCGGAATGTAACAAGCCCAAAGGGTGGTGAGCAAGATGTTGCAAGTTTTTTTCGACTTTGGTTGTAAATCGACAAAAAAGTGCGCGAAATCGAAAATTTTGAATATGAAAGTGAGAATTAGACAATTACATGTTACCAAAAGATTCCTTTGGTACGACTTGCTGGAAACGATATTTGCAACTATGGTCTGATTTTGAACACAGCGGATTCTAGAAAAAAATTAAAATTATTCATCAAAATTATTTTTTGATCTCTAGCACCAGTTTCTGTTAAAAATCAGACCATAGTTGCTTATATTGTTTCCAGCAAACCGGCCCAAGAAATTTTTTGGTGGCATTTAATTTGTCTAATTCTCACTTTCATATTCAAATTTTTCGATTTCGCGAACTTTTTTGTCGATTCACAAGCAAATTCGAAAAAAACTTCCAACATCTTGCTCACTACCCTTTGGGCTTGTTACATTCCGATACTATTCCTGAGATTTTTATGAAGGAACAAAAAGCTAACTTTCTAATCATTGTTTCGGTAGCTTAAGTTAAAGGTCGAAATTAAAAAAATGACCGAGTTTATTGTTCGTATTTATATGAGCTACCTTAGAAAAAATAATGAATGAATCGGTAAAAAATTCTGAAATTTTGACCGAGTTTCAGTTTAGCCTACCACTTTTACAAGTTATGTCAAAATTTCAGATAATTTCGACATAAAACGTGAGAGGAGATAGTTCTACCTTTTGGCTTGGGTCTTTTTGTGTCACTTATGCGTCAGGGTGTGTGCCTACGAAAAAGTTTGAAATATTTCACGCAAACTAAAGGCTAGATCTACAAACTGGATAATCTCAATAATATCCTGAAGGGTATCCCGGTCCCTAATTTGACATGTCCGCGATGAAATATAAACCAAGATTATTATTCAGCTTAGCCACTTTGTATAACTAGCCTTTAAGGGGGTACTGCTCTCTGGAATTGATTTTTCTCGATAAAATATAAGCCAACCAGGGCTTCGAGGATATTATTGAGATTAGCCAGTTTGTAAATCTAGCCTTTAGCTTCCGTAAGAAATGTTTCATAACTTTTTTGTATGCACACACTCCTTGTCACATAAGCAGAACAAGCGGACCCAAGCCAAAATGGTAAAACTATCTCCTCCCACGTTTTATGTCGAAATTATCTGAAATTTTGATATAACTTGTAAAAGTTGTTTTTCTAAAATATGCAGAAAACCTCCGGTTTTTGGCATAATCCGTCGGAAAAACTATCTCCTCATAAGAATTTTTTCAAATTCATTAATTTAATTTTTTTCTAAGGTAGCTCATATAAATACGAACAATAAACTTGGTCAATATTTTGGATTTCGACCTTAAGAGCCTCGGTGCATTTTAACAGATACCGATATGGGCTCTTGATGAAAAACTTTTTACCGGATAAATATATTCTTCCCAATATACCATCAAAGAGATGATTCCAGGCAACTTTTGTAACTAATTTTAAGTTAGAATTTAACTTTTCGAATGCGAGAAATTTTGGATAAGAGTTCCAAACATAATGAAAAATGCCTTATTTTTCGTTCAAATTTTTTTTCAATATTATTTTCAAATCAACGAAAAAACTTTAACTTTTCGACTAGGTGACCACATATTTTTTATATGCTTTGTGATTAATCATATGACATGGTTTAGTGATTTTTGGTCAAAAATATTTCGAAAATTTTTCTCATTTCTTGTTCAAAAATTTTCAAACTAATTTTTTTGGAATCCTAAGCTGAAAATATTGGGAATGGCTACTTTCACTATATTTAAATAAGCGTTCGTTTTGTTTCCTCGCTCTTGTTTATACTCTGAATCATACTTTTTTGAATATAAATACGGTCTGCGCGAAATAAAGTTCAGCCCTCTCAGTCAAAAATTTAAAAAAATTTGTCTCACCCAGACTTTTTTAATTGGTAAGCCGACCTGTCGACCGTTTTAAATTTATTTCATTTAACTCATGGACAAAAATATTTCTACCGATGTGTTAAAATTTCGTTTTTTTTTCGACTTTTTTCAAAATTTTCGATTTTAACTTAAAAATCGTATGCATGAAAATTAAATTAATTGCAACGGTCGACAGGACGTATTTTAGAGTGACTAATTAATAAAAATAAATGTTACTGTAATTTAGACACGTAACTTTCATACGCGAGGTGATTTATAAAGTAATTCAAATTATACAAAGTAAGCTGAAAAGTGGCAACTTGTGTTTGAAAAAGTTTTTATCCGAAAATTTCGAAGGGACAAAAAGTTTCCCATCAAGACAAAATAATTAAAAAGTGCAAATCTGTCAAAATGCACCGAGGCCCTTAAACTCGAAACATGATTTTTTAGAGACACAATAAAATTTTGGAAAAAAAGCCGAAATTTTGAAGTTTTAGTGCTGAAATTGAAGGAACTGCAGAAAATGTAGGAACCGGGATATCCTTAAGGGGGTATATCTGGATAATTTGACATATTCACGGTGATATATTCTGAAAACTAAAAGCTTATGAGAAAAACCGAAAATGCTTATTTGTAGATATATCTTTAATCTTGCGAAAAAGTACATCACAAATAATTTTTGACCATTACACCAATAGGTACAGTATCGTAACAAGGTGACGTTTTCAAAACTTCAAAATCTGTCACCTCCCAGACGGTATATCCAATTGAGCTCAAATTTTCACAGATCACGTAACGGTAGTATATACATTTTTCAAGGAGAGCTTTTTTCGATCCGGCGACTGAACAATTCTAGAACNTGGATAAGAGTTCCAAACATGATGAACAAATGCCTTATTTTTCGTTCAAATTTTTTTTCAATATTTATTTCAAATCAACGAAAAAACTCTACAAAGTGGCCACTTTAACTTTTCGACTAGGTGACCACATATTTTTTATATGCTTTGTGATAAATCATATGAAATGGTTTAGTGAATTTTGGTCAAAAATATTTCGAAAATTTTTCTCATTTCTTGTTCAAAAATTTTCAAACTAATTTTTTTGGAATCCTTAGCTTAAAATATTGGGAATGGCTACTTTCACTATATTTTAATATGCGTTCGTTTTGTTTCCTCGCTCTTGTTTATACTCTGAATCATACTTTTTCGAATGAAAATACGGTCTGCGCGAAATAAAGTTCAGCCCTCTTAGTCAAAAATTAAAAAAAATTTGTCTCACACAGACTTGCCTAATTGGTAAGCCGACCTGTCGATCGTTTTAACTTTATTTTATTTAACTCATGGAAAAAAATATTTCTTCCGATGTGTGTTTGAAAAAGTTTTTATCCGAAAATTTCGAAGGGACAAAAAGTTTCCCATCAAGACAAAAAAATTGAAAAAGTGCAAATCTGTCAAAATGCACCGAGGCTCTTAAACTCGAAACATGATTTTTTTGGGGCCCACAATAAAATTTTCGAAAAAAGCCGAAATTTTGAAGTTTTAGTGCTGAAATTGAAGGAACTGCAGAAAATGTAGGAACCGGGATACCCTTAAAGTCCTGGTTGGCCAATATTTCATTAAGAAAATTCAATTCCAGCGACCCGTACCCCCTTAATCGCGCCAAAATTTCTATCATGCTCCGATCGGAAATAGATTTTCCAGCAATTAATTTTTTTCTAAATTTACCTGTTGGTTATTATCGTTAGATAAACTTTAACGTTCGGGTCAAAATGCTTGCTGATAAATTCTTTAATTTCTTTTTTCACCCTCGTTTTATGCCTAAAAAGTTGCCCTCTCTGCGCTGCATTATTATTCATAATGTTTTTTTCGGTTATTTAAAATTATAACAAATTTAGGAAATGATTAAAACCAGGTGGAAATATTTTTGTGAAAATGAGTTTCCTAAATCTAGAATTTTTTTCCGAGTTTAAATTTTAACACTTTATTTCAGACGATGAATAACATGAAGAACTGCTGAAGAATTAACAATGAACAACCTGCTATTTTTCATGCTTTGAAATAAACCTGCTTTCTGCAAGTTAGGAACAAAATTAAATTAAAAGTCGTTTTTTGACTTGACTTACTGGGAAAACTTGCAAAAATAGCGACATTTTTATGAAATTAGCTGCTAGCGCAAAAGTTAACAGTTGTCGCTATCTTGTTTGTTTTCCCCGTAAATTTCCCTCGTTTATAAACGACCTTTTCTGTGCATAAATAAGAAAACGATTCATAAATAAAGTTTATTTTTTATTTGAAATTTATTTTTCTCCCACGATTCATTGGCTGTCATATTTATCGCCCGCCTACAGTATTTAGAAAACAAACGCCCGCTGATAATTGCCCGCCCACAATATTTATAAAATAAGGAAGTCACGCGCTTTTTTTCAGCCAATCACCGTAAACCAAGATTTTTGACATAAGGAGACAGTTTTATCTCCTCATCCCACCTTCCTATCACATAATTATTATTGTATGTTAAAAATATAATCAAATATTACCATAATATATTAATATTTCGGTGATGGTTTTTTTACATATGATAGATTATATAATTACCTAACTAAAGCATTTTTTCGAAATTATTCTCTAATGAGTATCATTGCAGTAACGAAGTTTTTTGTAAACTGTAATTTTTCAAAAATTTTCTCGTTTTTATTGGTGCGTTTTATTAATTATGGTAAATGACTCCGGTTTTATTGGTAACAAATTGGGCCGGAGATAATATTTTTCCATGGCTCTGATTATGGCAGCAATTATAAAATGATATGAATCTAACTGGAACTATTTTCTAATACTCACTCGGTATTACTCTGTCGTTAAATTATTCTTTTATATCAGTAAACTTTAGATTATGCTCTTTATGGTTCAGGGAATGAAAAGTCCTAAAGTCTCGCGTTAGCTTGATAATGAATCTTCGAAACGTTGCTATTACATAAATCTTATATTTACAAGTAGAACTCTGAAATAAGAATTTAGCTCACATGTTGGATTTTTTTTCTCAATAAATTTAAAGCCAATTATTGGCTGATTTTTAACTTATAACATAGTAATAACAGAGTACTTATTGTAGAGTAAGAGCAAATTCAATTTTATTTTCTAATCACAAATAATACAGAAGCTGCTGATATGATTGAGCGTCACAAAACAAAAGTTCGCCAAATTTACCTTTCGGGTATTCTAAGTATACTATTCTTCCGAAAGTCAAAAAAATTATATTTAATTGAGGTCTCTTAATAAAAGATGATGTTATGAACTTTATTTTTGTAAAATACTGGCAAATGAGTTGAATAATTATTGAAATTGTTTAATTTTTTTCAAAATTACTTTTTTTTATTTTCAAATCATAACTAGAAATAAACCTTTTTAAATATGTCTCACATGATAAACGAGCATTAAGCTTGACAAACTTTCTGAAACCTCATTTTGCCAAATAACTGTTAATTTGAGCCAATTATACGTTTTATTTTTTTTTAACTTGTACTTATCACCTTATAATGAAATCGAAACGTTATTAAAAAACAATTTTAAATAATAGCAATGTATTAATCTGAGATTGAGATCTCTAGGTCTCTAGTTTCGCGTTTGGTGTTGAACTAATTTTCGTAGCTCTTATTGGTCAACGTCGTAATATTCTTAGCTTTAATTGCCAAGACTTAAATATTCAATATAAAATCATTAAAAATGATCGTTCAAAATAAACGAAGCCTTAATTTCACGATTATATCTAAATTATTACTCTTACATTCGTTAAATTACGTCCTTAATGGACACTGATCTGAAATTTTAAAATCTTATTTGTTTAAGCTGGAAACTGTTAGTAATTATTTACGAGTTATCGTTTAAATAGCAATTTTTTAGCGAAAAAACACAGGAGACGTTTTGTTCAAAATTACTCTGGGGTAAAGTGAGGTAAAGCGTGAATAATCCATCACCTAAAACAGATCTTAGCTTCATCTCAAAAATAAGTTCCATTTTAATTTTGTAAAAGCAAGAAAATGCCCCTGGTCGTGTTTCCACCCTATTATAATAATGTCAAAAACATTTTGTGGTGAACATCAGCTAATTGAAAAAGTGAAACTAAAATTAAAAACTTGCATACCCTTTTCGTTAAACAATCAGCTTTATCTTAAATGTAAAGCATGTTAATTTCAAGTTCGGATAGATAACCGCCAAAAACTTTAGTTGCCTTTATCATTTTACGCCGTAACTGCTAATCCAATATTGTTTTATTTTTAATTCATAAGTCACTTTAATTTGAAATATATATTATATCGATCATCAACCGTTGAGCTGAGCTCAATGAGCTCGTATATTGCCAATTTTGAATCAAGGGCAACGAAGCTCAAAGGAAAAAAACTGCAGCATTTTTCGCAGAAACTGTTTTTAAGTGCCCAAACAAAATGATTTCATGGTCGATTATTGATAATATTAAATAAGGATCGACCATTGTCTTGTTTGTCTCTAAGGACATGTTAAGGGGGTACTCAACGGTTTTTTATTTCAAGCTATGGACATGGTTAATGCACCAAATGGCCTCAGGAAGGCAACAAAATGCATTTCCGGTCATACCAGAGAAAAAAATTTCGAGAAATTTTCTCAAAATTTACGAGGTTTTGAGATTTTTTTTATAAGTATTTTTTTGGGACAAAATACATAACCTCGATTTAAATGAGAAATACCAAGATATGTAAAAGTGATCAGCACCTTTTAGTTTAGTTTTGCACTAGCTTTAACTTGAGGGCATTTTCGGTAAATCGAATGAAAATATTATCTAGAACCTCTGGAAAATAGACTTCCGGCTGAACTTAAATACAGTTTTCTATTATTCCGTGCAACGAACTCAAAAAAATTCATGAGAAAGTAAGAATACATATCACTCCAAATAACTCAAATTAAAAAAATGTGTGAACCAGTTTCTAAAATTTTAGGTTCAATTTAAAATTTCGGCGTTTATGACTCAGAAATATCGAGCCAAAATTTCAATATCATATAGCAAATTTATTGTTCAGTTAATCACCAGCTTTCGCTTGGTGGTATTTTTAAATAAATCTGATCAACTTAACTTTTCTAGAATTTTTCTGTTCAGGTTGACTAATAAATTATTTTTGCTTGTATTTCAGGTTGTTTTTGGTGTTTATTTTAATTTAGGCATACACAACTTAAAATCCCATGTGTTGACAAAGTATAAGTTCTGATTAAATTTATCAAATCATTAATTAATTTTTAGGAAACTTATCAGTTAAACTCTAGTTTCGATAATTTTTTCAATTCATTTCTCTATTATTGTTCGCTATTTAGGGTCAAAAGTAGTTAATAGTAGAATGCGCAGTGACTCAAAATTTGCATGGCGTAGCAGGCGCTAAAGCGATATTTCTTATGTTAAACATTTTTAGCCTCGCACCCTAGTAGAGTGACTTACGTGCTCAATGAAGGATACTTATCAAAATATCATATTTTGGTCCTTTTAAAAAACATTTGAGAATAATTCAACTCCTTAATTAGTTCACTCCCTTAATTTCCAATTTAACTTTAATCCACTAACTGTAATTTTTATAACCTCGCTGCCGCTTTTGTTACAACTTTATTGCCAAGATATATTTAACTTTAGCCTAGTAAGCTTAACTTAGCCTAGTAAAGCTTTAACTTTAGCCTAGTAAAGCTTTTGTACCCCATTTTTAAGTCTTTTACTGAGTATTGTCTTAAGTATTTATTAGTCTAGTAGAACTCTACAGAAAATGAAGAGTCAACTCATGTCCAGGTTCCAATATGCAATAATCATCGGAGCACGGCCAGGAAAAAGATTCAATCTCAATAAAATGAGGGAGATCACAAGTCAGTGACAGAAGGAACTGAAAAAATGCCACTCAATTTATTGTAGTTGACATTTTCGACAATGACCAAATGTTGAAGGAATTTAATGAAAAAATTAGGAAAGATAACATTCATTACAATGAAATGAAAAAGCAATATTCCAAAAAATCCTGAATGATGTTATTCATAACCATCATTACAAAAACAAAGCGCGCGGATTAAGCAAAATATGAGAGAAACAAGAAGAACTAATCAAAATGATTGGAGTAGCAAATAAATTAATGAGAAACAAAATAACACAAACACAAAAAAACTGTACATACAGTAGAAGGAAAAGATTATAAACAATATGAAAAAAACAGGCATTCCTCTTGGAATCTCAACATTTCTCTGTTAAAAATATGACATCGAAAAAATATAAAAAAAATAAAAAATAAAAAAAAAATTACGAAACAAATATAAAATAAAAAAATATATATTTAAAAAAAAGATATCGTAAATAATGTCATGTGTATCATTCGAATCACTTGATACTTTTTAAAATATTTTCTTGCGTCGACGAGTTATAAATCCAGTGGTTTTAATGATTGTTCATTAAATAATAATGAATTTAAATCAAAAAAAAGCAATGGATTTTCACTTCCAATGAATCATATAGTATATTCTCACATTATGCAAACTCATTTTAATAATTTAATGTAATCATATAAATCACTTATTATTTATTCATAACATAAAATCAGCTTGTGTGATGTGATTGATCTCATTGACTTCTATCCTGAAACACTGTATGTCAATAAAATATCAATTTAAAAATAAGTTCAAAGTTTTTTTCTTTAAGAAACAATATGTAATTTAATCCTTAACTTCGAAGTAATTAAAGAATAAATTCATAGCCCTTATTTTTGTCACATAATTGACTGACACGACATTCTTAAATTCTAGAGTTATTAAAGAAGAAAATATTTGTTTGTTAGATTGTTTTAAAGGTTAAGTTGGCTAAAGTGACGAAAAAAAATCCATGGACGCCAATTAAACCCAACAAAAAATCAACAATAATAATGAAAAATTTCTTATCAAAATCTAAAAAAATTAGAATTTAAGAATCTCATCAAGTCGCAAGTGATATTTCGAATTATTTTTTAAATCCGCGTGAGTTTCAAGTAGCGAATCACAATATTGAAATGATGTCGGTTTGAGTGAAACAAAAACGGGTTTTATAACAAATCGATATTTTGATGAATAGCTTTAGTTTCAAGTAGCGAAGTCAACTTTAGTGAAATGTTAACTATTTAAAGAAATACTATCTATAAAAAATAACTATTTATAAAAAAATTTTTAAAAAAACAAAAACTTAACATAGGTACAACAATTGTGAACAACAAAAATAAATAATTATCTGAAATGTAAAATGGTTCGTCCTTTGACTTAAAAGTGTCGGAAAAAGACACACTGACGGCCCGCTGTGTTCAACCGAATATTTTCCCATCTCAAGCCGATAATCAAGCAGGATTATTAGTTAAGGAAATGATCGGTTATAAAAAAGAGCGGCTTTTGCTCACTGCCTCTAGCATAATAATTACGTCAAACCCCTATAGTTTTGAATCAGACTAGAAGAAATATTTTGAGAATGCCGGAAATTTTTATTCAATTGCTCCGAATTGACAGAAAAATTCCTCCTGAAATTCCTAGAGATATTTTCAAACCTATTTTACACAAGAAGGAAATGAACTTGTTGAAAAGCTTGCGGTTAAAAGCTGCAAAAGTTCGAGGGTATAATCTTCAAGGAATTAATGGTTTTACGAAAATTATTTTCCAGCTGAATTCCATGCTCCAATCAAATAGAGACTGGATAAATGAGGGATTTGCATAAATATTATTCTATTTGTTCCTTAAATTTAATTCTAAATTGAATGAAAAATCGAAATTTTGATTAAAGGTCATTTTTTCTGCATTTAAGGGATCATATCCGAGCGCTCCTTATTGGCTGATATTAAACCTACGCGTTATTAATTTTTGTTTGATTACACAGAGAGAAGGGTTTCATTTCAGCACAACGACATCGCCACTTCAAACTCACGCGTTATAAGAAAAATTTACGATAAAATTCAAATTTTTCTTCTTGATCAAAAATAAAACAGAAGGATAACCTCTAAGAGTTTATCCGTATAAAGAATTACAAAGAAAATGAGAAATCAATGGAGATGATCATGCCAATGTACTCAAAAGAAAAAAACAGGAACAACCTTTCATTAAAATAAAAAAAAAAAAAAAAGTTTCATTTTTTTACTGATTTTGAACCTAATTTTTTTTATGACCTTAAAAATTTTTTTTGACCCTCAACATTTTTTTTTGACCTAAAATTTCTTTGACCCCTCAAAAAAATTTTTTTTTTGAATAATAAAGAGGCAGAAAGAATTATACGGTATTCATCGTATACTTTTCGTATTAAGTCTCTTTAACTGTCTTTAAAAACAATGGCCTTTAAAAATGGCCGTTAATTTCGGACCGCTCCAAGATCAACTTAAAAAAGGCTTCTTGATCTTTGAAGTGGTCCCAAAATAAAGCTTTCAATAAAAAAAACTAGAGGATTTCATGAAATAGCCTTTAAGTGGCTGAGTCTGAAATCCTCTGAAAACTGTTTTGAAAGGTTTTGAAAAAGGTTAGCTTTTAAGAAGTGAAAAAAAGACTCGAAAATCGCCAGTCAACATTTTCGATACAGAGAGAACGCTCAAAATGAAAAACATGTTAATACTTTACAAAAGACAATTAAATATTGTACCATACATTCTCTTGTGCACCTGATATAAATAAAGAGACGATACATAAGCAACGATAAAGACACCTGTCTTTACTTGCTCTTGACTCGAGAGGATCCCGCAACACGTACATCTCCCGCAGCCCTATCTGAAGAAGAATAGATGGGTAGAAGAACGAAAATCAAAGTGTTTGTTAATGTTTGTACAGCCTAGCGTGTCCACAGTCAAAATTTAAATAATCAGATTCTCCTCGAAATACCCACAAAATACTGACAGAATTCATTTCATGTTTTTGTGTATTTCCGAACCGTGTAAAAGTAAAACTTGATAATTTGACGTTAAATGATCAACAGGCAGCCCAATATCGCGAAAGTTTTTTGCGAAAATTTCGGGCGATATTTGCACATTGTTGATATGGGATAAAATTAAAAATTTGCGTTCAAAATTAAAAACGCGTAGGTAAAATTTAAACAAAAATTTTGCGACTTAATGATCCCTGCTTCTAATTGACAATTCTCGATAAAATATGTCCAAACAGGGCCTTGAGGATTAACTCAGTTAGCCGGTTTGTAAAACTAGCTTTCACGTGCGTCAGAAATGGTCAAACTTTTTTTGATATGCTTACACTCCGTGACAACATAAGCGAAACACAGAAGACATAACGCAAAAGGAGAATCATCTCTCTCAGGTTTATTATGAAAAAACTTAATTTTGATACAACTGTATAATTATTCAAAACTTTACAGCGGCGTTTTTGTCGATAAGTGCTATATTTTTACTGAACATGCAAAAACACCGTTTTTTGGACATTACGCCTCAAAATTATCTCCTCCCAGGTTAAATTTGCAATTTAGCTCAAATTTTTGCAAAAAGCTAGTTTAAAACAAATAGAACTTTACAGTGACGTTTTTTGCATTTCGACCCAAACTCAAAATATGAATTTTTCAAGGTCACGTGAAAAATTTCCTAATAAAATGTGCTTCGATGTTTCGAAAGTAGGCTCAAAGAAAGCTTTGGAACACTGAAGAGAAAGTGGCTACACGTCAACCGATATTTTAGAAGTTAGGTGGTCAATTGACACAAACTTTATGTTTGAACATAATTTGAGAAAATACTAGAAAAAATCGAAAAAAACGCAAATTTTCGAAAATTATTTTGTTGTCTTTGGTTGTTATATGATAAAGAACGCTCAGGGGACTCCACGCCACGATAGTTCTCGAAAAGAAAACGTAAATCTTGAAGAGGCAGGTTTTGAATTTTGGACGCTCTTGAACATCTACGCATTTTAGATTTTAGGGACGCTCTTGGAACTCTACGCCATTTTAGATTTTTAGGGACGCTCTTGGAAACATCACGCCATTTTAGATTTTTAGGGACGCTCTTGGACATCTACGCCTTTGAAATTTAAGGACACTTTGAAATTAAATATAAACTTTTAAATGATATTTTTTGGTTATTTTAATCTAAAAAAGATATTTAAAAGCAAAATGTTTTCATGTTGCTGACGAAAACTTACAATTTTAACTTTCAGTTAACATAGTTAAAAAAATTATTCTGTTTTAAATATGGTCTCAGAGGTTTTCGTAATACTGGCAAATTATTTTAAAATCAATTATCCAGATCAGAAAAAACATCTTCTCAGATTCAGTGTCTAAAAATCGAATGCAAATCATGAAGTACCAGATGTACTGGCAATTAGGGTGGACGCGATTGAGCATTTTCATGTTTAAGCTATCGACAAAAACTGAGGTATGGGTATTTTTTTTTCACTGAAAAATTTTTTGGATATTTTTTTTGAAATTTTCATTCTGCTTTCTGATTGGATGAAAACAAACTGTAGTTTTGCTATTTATACACGGCATCAGATAGTTTCATGAATTTCCGACAAGGTTCATAATATGATCTAAATTAAGGCGCGAAAACATGTTTTTTGAGCGTTGAAAATCGAAAAAAAAGAAAAAAACGTTTTTTGAAAAAAAATCCGTTCCTTGAGGTATCAGAAAAATCTTCGAGGTGTTTCTTATTTATTGATAGTTGAGTCATTGAACAGACAAAACACAAAAAGGCATGAAAGAACTTTTTTTATATTTTTGAAATCGGATATTTCATTTTTGAACTTAGCTTGCGTTTTGAGAGAATGCTTTCATATGATTAAAAACCTGCAATAAAATTAACTTGATTTGAAGACAAATATTTTAACAATCGCAAATTTTCAAAAATGTAATATGACACCATAAAGAGCTCATATTGCACGATACATAGGCCTCCCGAGCAAAATATCAGCTACCCGATAAAAAAGAAATATGAATCTGAAAACTTCAGACATTGTGTAGTTTTTGACGGTGAAAATTTTTGCTGAAAATATATTTTCGTGCGACCACTTGGTGGCGCTGTTTNAAAATTCGAATATTTTTAGCTTTAACCCGCATAAAACCGGTATTCTACCATGATATGAATATTTTTTATTGGTGAACATGACCAGCCTAAAACAATGCATGACATTCAAATTATCAAAAATGTCTTAATCGAATTCTAGAAATTTCAATTATTTTTGAGCAAAAATGTTAAACCTAATTATCGAATTTGACGCTGATTGGTTTAAAATTTCGATTAGCTGTAAGCAAATTTTTTGATCAGTGAACTCTCAGCCTAAATTTGGTGGTACTTTTGTTCCGATCAGACGACCTTTTTTCGAACTTTTCATTTTCGGTTTACTCCAAGTCAATTTTCTAGAATTTTAAAATATTTATCAAAAATTTCTTTTCATCTTATTGACCGCATTATATTTATCTGTCTTAGTCGAAAAAACGGCTTTATTCTAAACATTTGTTTGAAAGAAGATAGAGTTTACAGTCGAAAAAATGGAAAAATCGGCGTTCAAGTGAAATTCTAGAATAAAAAAGGTCAAAATTTGGGAAAATCCTTCCCATCACATTTTTGTTCTCATTTATCCGATACTTTGTGTAAATTTTTAGACGCTTTGTATGTGGGGTCTAGAAGAAGATAGATTTAAAAAACCGTTTAGTGTTCTAGAATAGACTCATCACCTGGTATTGTGATGTAACAATGTTGACTTTGACATATGGAATCGTTAGACGAAGGCTAGACCTATAAACGATTTTGCACCCTAGAATTTTTCTAAGGGGGGATTGAAACGTACCAGATTGCAACCCTACCCCCTTAAGGGGGTAACCGACGGGTTTAACTGATTTTCAAACGTTAGTCCTGAGCTAACCGCAATTCGTATTGAGTTCAAACTTCGGATTCTAGGAGACAATGCAACTAAAATTAGCTTCCTATCACTTCTGAGTCTCGAGATACAGCCTCCGTCGGTTACCCCCTTAAGGGGTCGGTTTTTGGCGAAAATCGAATTGTGAACACGCTATGTATGCGTCGTCCCGCATGACTGTAGTAAGTGTATCAGGTATGAATTATCATATTAATGGATTATTCCACCAATCACGGAACGACAATCACGGAAATCTATCATAAATATTTCCAGAAATAATGATTCAAAGCGACATGTTCTTTTTTTGAAAGAAACATGTACAAAAGACTGCAAAAGGCCTAAATCCTGAAATACTTACTATGTTAAAGGAATTCTCTAATTTTCGTTTTAAAACTTATAGAATTTACTTTTTGAAAAGAAAAAATATGGTTTTTCGAAATTCTTAAATTCATGTACATGTNGACACTCAGTTTGGCTAATATTTTATCAAGAAAATGTCAAATTTGGAACCACCATACCCTTAAGGGAGTCGGTGTCGCAAATTTGAGCCTCTTCCAAAGTCATTTCCCGTCAAACTAGCAAGGGTGATATGTCAAAAACATTTGTTACTAACAGAACTAACATTCGCGGTAATTTTCAACTAAACAGTGATCTGATACAATCCCACTTACGCCGACACCTACGCTTTTAAAGAGCTTCTTAAAAAGACACGCAGTTCGTACCTTCTCCTTCAATTTTCATCATTTTTTATTATTTTTTTGTGTCAGGCTCCGAAGAAGCCTCACACATAATGCATTATTGTCTTTTACTCGGAATTTTGCTTTTGGCGGCCAAAAAACGAAAACAAAAACTATTGAATTATTTATGATTTTAATTAAAAGTGCGCTTATTTGTTTTTTTTTTACGCTACCGAGTTAAAAATTGCACCAAAATCCTTATAGTGTTTGAATTTACGGAAAAAATTATTTTGAAGCATTTTTTCTGGTTTCTCAATTTTGTCAAAAATTCAGGCTCAAAATGAAAAATTGACATGGCCCCCAAGAGACGCCGAAGCAAAATTTCAAAAAAAACTCTCTAGTTTATTGTCAAACAAGTCTTGTGCTTTCAGATGCAGTATAAGTCGAAACTGTATCTCTCAAACTGGTGGAGGAGATAGCTTTTGCCTGAGCCTCCCAAACTGATCATTTCAAAAAAATTTTGCGTTTTTGTTCGCCGAAAGCAAAATTTTTAAACAAAAGCAATTTTGCACGATTTTTAAGGCTTTGCCGGAGCCTCACACAAAAAAAATAAAAATGATGAAAATTGAAGGAGTAGGTACGAACTGCGAGTCTTTCTAAGAGGCTTTTTAAAAGCGTAGGTGTCGGCGTAGGTGAGATTTTATCAAATTGCTGTTAAGTTCAAAATTACCGCGAAGATTGGTTCTGTGAGTAACAAATGTTTTTGGAATATCACTCTTGCTAGTTTGACGTGAAATGACCTTGGAAGAGGCTCACATTTGCGACACCCACTCCCTTAAGGGTTTCTTCACATAAATTCTCGACTTCTCGTCTTTTGATGAGAAAACAAACAGTTAAATTAAAAAAAATGTGAAAGCCAAGGTCAGAATTAGTGAGAATAGAGACAGAAATGATTATGTTAACCCTTGTGAGCATATAAAANAAAATTTCTAATTTTATTTTGGTCTGAATCTCCGTGAAAATTGATCACTAATGGGTTATTTTGTTTGTGATCATCTGTCATTATTCGGGCATTTCAGTTAGCAAGCGATTTCAATGTTCTAGAAAAAAATATCCAGAAATAATTTGGTATTTTTTTTAATTGCAAACGATTCCTGAGGTGCTGGATGGTCAGGTGCAATTGAAAAAATACCGAACTTGCGAACGTGGTCCAAAATAACTACTGCACCCACAATTCTCTTAAGGGGGTAACCGACGGGTTTTACTGATTTTGAAACGTTAGTCCTGAGCTTACCAAAATTCTTTTTGAGTTCAAACTTCGGATTCTAGGAGATATTTGTTTGAAATTTTCAAAAAATGGTGTCAAAAGTTTTTTGTATGACCGGACCGGCCGGTATACCGGTCCAAAAAGTGATTTTTTCCATTTTTTGGTACAACTACATCTAGCTCCTGGATATAAAAATTTTCTCTTTTTTCAGTATTAACTTTAATTTGTAAGCTTGACAGCCGTGCGTGCCCTGATTTTAAAATTTCTTGTTATTTAGAGAAATTTCAAATATAAATGGGTGTTTTTGCGCATGTTCGCTGGTACAATGGAATTTCGTCAAACAATATCAGATTTATTTTTTAATAAAAGCCCTTCTTAAAAAGTGTGCAAAGCGAGGAGCTGCGTCAAGCCTTTTTATTTTTTTCTCCTCAGTAGCTTTTTAGAGGCACTCAAAGTATTTCACCTTCGAATACCAAAAAATTGTCTTTTTTAAAAGAGTGAAAAATTATTTTTGTCAAAAATATAAACTTTTGATGTTTTCTGATAAAATTAGAAAATTCTACACGGAAAAAATATTTTTATCACTGTTGTAACTTCTAAAAAACGATTTTTAGAATCTAAAATTTAGATACAAAATGAATACATTTATTTTCAAAATAGGTTTAAATCAGCACGCAACTATTTCAACCCTATAATATATTTTATGATAATTTTGGAAGCAAACCAGCCACAAAAATGACAATGCAACTAAAATCAGCTTTCTATCACTTCTGAGTCTCGAGAAACAGCCTCCGTCGGATACCCCAAATTTCTGGATCTAAGAGAATATTTGGAAATTTTTTT
>SCLH01000335.1:109409-149097 GCA_004367855.1 Oikopleura vanhoeffeni
TTAATTCAAAGTTAGTGAGAAAACGATATTTTTGGTAGGCTCAAAGTATTCTCCAGAGCTTTTCACCATACCGTACATTTTAAAATGATTATTGTCGAGTTTTTTTTCCATACGAAAATAAACTGGATCAAAATTCTTGTCACAAAAATTTGTAGTTATTAAGAAGAATTTAGCCATGTTCGGCCTTTTGGCACAATGTTGTTCGAATTCTCACAAGAATGGTCCGA
The DNA here is from genome assembly GCA_004367855.1 of Oikopleura vanhoeffeni. Classification (NCBI taxonomy): domain Eukaryota; kingdom Metazoa; phylum Chordata; class Appendicularia; order Copelata; family Oikopleuridae; genus Oikopleura; species Oikopleura vanhoeffeni. The sequence continues at coordinate 109,637 of SCLH01000335.1, forward strand.
CACAAGATTTGGATAAATACAGAAATTATGTTAAGTTAAACATGTTTGATCTGTTGCATCGTCAGGATTTTCTAAACTTAAGTTGGAATAGTATAACATGGAGCCATAGCCGGGGTTCAAGAGATTGTAGGCTCTAGAAGTGCAAAGCGTAATGAACAAACAAATACATTATCGCCAAAAGTTTTTTGGCGATTGGGGCACTTTTGGCAAAATCGGCACTTCGAACGATATGGGGCAGAAATAATGTTTTTCATTCTATGATGAAAAATGCGTGGGCGTTCAAAATGACGTCATAATTTGAAAATATTTTCAAATTTTTAAGAAGCTTCACAATGGGTTCAAATGAAGTAAGTTATTTAAATGTGTTGAATTAGGAAATCCACCAAACGCAATCACACAAAAATTTTAAAAGTTTTGGTTAATTCAGTCTTGAAATATAACGGCATTCATGACGCAGTCAAAGTAATTTGTAATACAAACCTCAAACGCCCGAGAAAATTTGGCGATATGGGCACTGGAAAGCTCTTGGCTTAAAATCGTTCAATTACGTAGGGTTTTTTGGAAAATCAATATTGGGAGCATCGTAATCGATATCCTTTTCCAACGGACCTCAATCTCAAAAACGTTAACTATCTCTATAGCGCGTGTTCGAATCCCAGTGATGTTGTCTAAGTGATTGACTTAGTGATTGCTTGAGTGATTACACACCGATCAAATTTAACGGTCCCAATATCAATCATCCTTGCCTATAATTATAGTCAAGACAATTACTTAGACAACATCAGTTGGATTCGAACACGCGCTATAGGGATAGTAAACGTTTTTGAGATGGAGTTTCGTTGAGAAAAGGATATAAAGAGCTCACTATCAATAAAACTTCATTTTCAAGATTTCGAACGTAAAAATACAGAATGATAAAATTTTGATCATGCTTAGTCATGCAAACGGTATGCTGCGTACGAAGGTGTTTTGCATATAAGGTGGTGAAATTTTGTATGGTGCCTTTTTTGACGTTTGTGTGAGAAAACTGTTGAATAGCTGATGTACCCATAAGTCTGTCAATTAAGAATGATATTTAAACGACTATTAGATCGCTGATCAAGCCAAGCATTTTCAGAATGAAGGTCACAAAAATCTTGAAAACATCATGTTCAAACTTACACAATTCTAAGTGATCTTGCACGATTATGTCTAGACTTCGAACGAAGTGTAACACTTTAAGGGGGTAGCAGCGATGTGGCAGATTGGTACATTTTTTCGGAGTGATTTTTGAAAGAAAAAAAATNTTTTCATGCATGTTTACATATTTTCTGAATGCTGTTTAAAAAATCATAACATGTTCATTTGTCATTTTTTGTCAACTTTTTAAGAATTTATAGAATTTTAGCAAATCAAGTCAATATTTTATAAATGTTTTTGACTTCTTCTGGAAAATCAGCCGAATCAGTTGTGTTTATTTCCTGCGTATCTATTTGATCGTATTTCAAGCCGATGGAAGGGTCAATCGAATATCGTTCTGAACTACTGGATGAAATTTCACACACTTGTTGTGACAGCCGGTTGTGCCATTTGGCACGCAATTATGAGAAATTTATTTTTTTCGAATATCTATATATTAATTGCGGTGTATATGGCTACTTTAATTTTTAAATCAAGACCTTTTTTTCATATTTAAACTCATTGAAGTCATTTTTTTCGTAAAAAGCTGTTTTTCACTATTTTCATGGAAAAAAAACTTTCATATTTAAAAAAATTCTTTCATGGTTGGGGAATTTTTTTTCTCCAGCAAAGATTTGGAAGTCGATTCTCCCGAATCTTATTGAGTTTGTCCTCCTCTAACGGACGACGAAAAAAAGCGTCATTCGGAAGTCTCTCAAAATTTTAAATTTATCGCGCTTCTTTTTGGAAAATAGTTATCCCCTCACATGTTCGGGTTTCTCACACAGGTGTGCATAGGAAACGACTTGGTGACTATGTCGCTTGCACTAGTGTAGATAAAAAAGTAGTGTTCTCTCTCGCTAATTATATTATACAAAAAATCTTACACTGGTAAGTATTGTTTGACATAGATATAATTAAGTATATAATTACCTCAGAAACGGTTGGCTAAATAAGAAAGGGAATAGGGGAACAAGGTGTATTAGTGTGGGACAGATAAATAAGGTAAAATAGGAAGAAATGTGATTGTGCGACTGGTTAAGGTATGGCTTTTCCTCCTTTTCTTTTTCAAATTCACTCATCTCGAAAAAATAATTGTACCCCCACATTCCAATCACCATTATCACCCCTAATTTTGCCATGACTAGTAATCCTGTCGTTACTTTGACTACCTTACATATAAAAATGTTTTTTTACCAACGTTGATCAGAGATTTTCTCGAATTGTCGTTTAGAATGACCCAAGGGAAGTATGGTTATTTATAAGGGCGAGACTTTGCGTTAGACTTCTAAAAATTCCGATTGCTAATACGGAGTAAAGTGGCTATTTTTTTCGTTTTTATTCACAAATTTTAGTAAAAGAAAAAAAATTTTGGGTGAAAAATGCGTAAAATTTAAATAATATTTTGAATTTTCTTGAAAATTTTACGATAACAAAAATAAGAGTTCGAACTCAAATCCCTTAAATAGATAAAAAATGATTTTAATGAGCTGATACACATTAATTCTGGTTCAGCTAACGATAACAAGCACAAAAAAATAAACCAACTAATTATTTTCGTAAGTTAAATTGACGCCAGTCTGCCAATTCGCTGGTACCCCCTTAAGTGTTCTATAATAATTTTAAATTATTTTAGTCCAATTTCAAACATGGCTTTTGGAGCGTTTTGCGTAGACTGAAAAAACAAATGATATTTTATTAACGGAAGCACTACTAGTTTGTATGGTCTAAAAACAAGGAAATAAGGGTTCTACTAGTATAAATTCGTTCTAGTATAAATCCATGATTTCTTTGAGTATTTTCCGTTTTTTCGAACAAATTACCATCCATGAAAATTAACATGATTATTTGTAATAACTTATTTTGGTTTAGCACATTTATTTAGCTACAGTCCTCGTTCACTGACTTGGAAACACTTTTTGTTTGTGGTGAACTGAAAAACGAAGATTTGTGAAAAGGTGTCGAAAGCGATTTTTTCAATTGTTTCTTCGAATTCCTCAAATAAGTATGGTTCCAAATATCGTTTAAATTGCAATTTAAAAGCTTTTCTTGATTTTTAACTTTTTTTTGAATTCTTTATTCAAAAACAAAATAATATTCCTAATGCTGGTGAGAATTGAAAAAAAAGATATGCCATCCAGAGGTAGGCAGATTTAGATCGTATTGAACTAGATCGGATTCGATTTTCGATCCAATCCCATCAAGTCTTTCAAACTTCTCAATCCTATGAGGTGAATCTGATCAAGTTTTTATTTTTCGGACGATCCATTTTAAGGAGGTCGGTGCATTTTGACAGATTTGCATTTTTTTTTCTCTTGATGGGAAACTTTTTGCCACTTTGAAATTTCCGGATAACACGTTTTTAGAACGAAAGTCACCACTTTGTAGCTCACTTCTTGTAATCTCATTTTTTTCAGATCGATTATTTTTAGTTTATAAATTCTCTATTGAAAAAACACTCAAAAAACGCGCGTTTGCTATCGAAAGTGGCTAAATTTAAGTAAAATTACTCTTTTATCAATTAGAAGCCGTGAAAAATGGTCTCGATCACCAGTGAAAATTGACTTAATTTATTTTCATACGATTTCATATCGAAAATTTGAATTTTTATAAAAACGAAAGAATTCGAAATTTTAGAACATCGAAAAAAATATTTTTTTTCATGAGTTAAATGAAATAAATTTAACGTGGTGGATGAGTTGACTAACCAATTTTGCAAGTTTTGGTGAAAATTTTTTATTTTAATTCTGGATAAAAAAGGGCTTTGATGGATTTCTTCCAAACCATAGTTTCACGGCAAAAATTATGATTCAGAGTATAAACAAGAGCGAAAAAACAAAAAAAGGACATATTTGAATAACATAAAAATAAGTTTTCTCGATGGTTTCAGTTGATTATTCAAGAAAAATAATTTTGAGAATTTTTTAAAGATGAAATGAGGAAAATTTTTTATTTAGAATCGTATAAAGTCACTTTTCCTAGAACACTTTATTTGACTCATAGTATATAGTATATTTTTAATTATTTTGGGCCAAAAATCACAAAACCATGTTATATGATTTTTCAAATAGCATATTAAAAATATTTGGTCACCTACGCAAAAAATAAAAGTGGCAATTTTCAAAAGTGTTTTTTGTTGATTAAAAAAAATGAAAAAATAATTTGAACAAAAAATAAGGCATTTTGTTTTTAATAATCGGAACTTTTTTCATAAACTTCTCATAATTTGTCGAATTCAAAAAATTAAATTCGAACTCAAAATTTCGTTAAAAAGAAATAATTCGAAAATTCTGTAATTACAAAAGTTGTCTGGATTATGAAAGATTTCTTTGATGGTATATTAAGAAGAATATATAATCTCAGTAAAATTTTTTTTATTAAGAGCCTATATCCGTATCTGTCAAAATGCACCGACCCCCTTAAGGGGGGAGCAGCGATGTGGCAGACGGGCGTCAATTTAATTAACGAAAATAATTAGTTGCTGTATTTTTTGTGCTTATTATCGTTAGCTTAACCAGAATAAATGAGTATCAGCGAATTGAAATCAGTTTTAATCTATTTAGAAGAGATTTGAGTTCGTAGTTTTATTTTTACATCCGTAAAATTATCAAAAAAATTCAATCCATCAAAAAAAATTTACGCATTTATCGTCCAAAATTTTTTCGGTTTTTTTAAGCCATTTGTACTTTTTTCATGCATGTCTTCATATTTTCTGACTGCTGTTCGAAAAGTCATAAAATGTTTATTTGTCATTTTTTGTTGACTTTTTTAGAAATATTATGTAAATTTTCCGCAAATCAAGTCCAAAAATTTGTATAAGTGGTTTTTTAAATTTTCCTTTAAAAATCAGGCCGCATCAGGTAAAATTTTCTGGTCTCTATATGGTTTCCGTATTTCAACCGATGGAATATCGTTTCTCAACTACTGATGAAATTTACAATACTTGCTTGTGACACTGGTTTGTGCTATTTGGCACGCCATTTATAAAAATCGTATTTTCGCAATAAAATTTCGGGTATAATAGGCGTCTTTTCGTTTGAAAGTCAGGACATTTCTAATATTTAAACACAATTGAAGGTGAATATTTGTTCCTAAAAAGCTGTTATTCTTTATTTTTCATGGAAAAAAAATTTCATATAAAGGAAATTTTTAATGTGCAGAATAATTCAACCACTTTCTAGCGAATTACACCTGGAATTGTCTAAAGTTTATAAAAATTGTCTTCAAATAAAAATTCTTACCTCGGGTTTAGTTGGAAATGGAGTTCCAATGAAAAGTGGTTTTTGACATTTTTACAAATACTTAGTTATGTGGAGAAATTAAAAATATACAAACGTTTGCAAGAATGACCATCTGTCAAAACTTTTTTGCATGCATACACTCCCAGACACATAAGCGAGACCTAAACCAAAACGGAAAATCTATCTCCTCTGAGGTTTTTTTTGAAATGAACCTAAATTATATCATAACCTGTAAAATTAGTCTTTAAAACTTCTGAGGAGCGCTTTTGTCAATAAGTGCTATATTTTCTCTAGAATATGCGATAAACCACCGTTTTTTGGACTTTGTTCATCGGAAAATCTATCTCCTCCTAGGTTNAAATTTGTATTTTAGCTTTCCCAAGGTCGTACAAATTGTTTTGACACATTTTTGAAATTTATTTTTGTAAGCTATTTAACAAAATAAAATTTTCTGATTTAAAATTTCTATTAAAATTTTCCAAAAAATTTCGGAAAATTCCTGGGGAATTTTAGAGTTTGTTTGAAAAAATAGGTACTGTAATTTAGTTGAGCAAAAAACGAACTTAAGGGGGTTGTCGACTCTGATTTGACATTTTCACGGTGCTATATATACTGAAACCTAAGAGCGTATAAAGAAAAAAGAAAATGCTATTTTGTAGATCTATCCTTGATTTTGCGACACAGTGCATCAAAAAATATTTTTGACCTCGACACTCGTCGTTACAGTATCTTTACAAGGGGACTTTTCCCTAATTCGTAAATATATCTCCTCCCAGGCGCTATATCGAAATCAGCTCAAATTTTAACAGAAGTCGTAACGATGGCAGGCGAAACTTTTATCACGAGCTTTTTTTGATCGGATGACTAACCAATTCTAGAACGCCAAATAACCGACGCTTTTTTGCAATTTCAGGCTTTAAAATCTATCTCCTCCGCGGATAATATCTTAAAATAGCCCAAATTTTTACTATGTTGTCCTCATAACATTTTTAAGATTTGAGCACGAACGTTTCTAAAATTTCCAGTTAGAATCTTAAATATGATTTTTTTGGTCTTTTTCCAAAAAAATTTCGAAAAAAAGTGCTTTGATTTTTTCGATAGTAGGCTCAAAAAAAAGCCAGTAAAACACTGGTGAAGAAGTTGGCTTTCGTCAAATTGATATTTTGAAGTTTTAGTGGTCAAATTCGAGCAAACGTTATTTTTAACTTCATCTTTTAAAAAATACTAAGAAAAAAATCGAAAACGATGCATCACATCTTGTTATGTTTGACAGCATAAAAACCAAATGACAACAAAAAATTTCGAAATTTTGCGTTTTTTCGATTTTCTCAAATTTTGTTAGGTTAATGAATTAAGCCACTTTCTCTCAGTGTTTCCCAGCTTTTTTTTGCTCACTATCGAAAAAAGCAAGCACATTTTTTTGGAAATTTTTCACTGACCTTGAAAATTCAATTTTGGTGTTGGGGTCAGACTTGAAACGGCTCCTCAGAAGTTTCTATTGTTTCGAGCTACCGTTTGCAAAATTATTGAGAGTTAAATTAACCTAGAGAGATAATTTTCCGATGAACAAAGTCCACACAAACGAGTTGTATCGCATATTCTAGCGAAATTAGCACTTATTGCGCAAAGCGCTCCCAGATTTAAAGCACTTTTACGTTATGTTATAATTTAGGTTCATTTCAAAAAAAACTCAGAGGAGATAGTTTTCCGTTTTGGTTAGGTCTCGCTTATGTGTCTGGGAGTGTGCATGCAAAAAATTTTGACGATGGTCATTCTTGCAAACGTTGTATTTTTAATTTCTCCATATAAGTATTTAGTAAAATGTCAAAAACACTTTTCTTGGAACTCCATTCCAACTAACCCGAGGTAGAATTTTTATTGAGACAATTTTATAACTAGACTTTCAGTGTATTCGCTAGAAAGTGGTTGAATTATTTGCACATTAAAATTTCCTTATATGATTTTTTTTCCATGAAAATAGGAGACGAGCTTTTTAGGAACAATATTCACCTATCATTGTGTTTAATATTTAGAAATGTCTGGACTTCAAACGAAAAGACGCCTATTATACCCGAAATTTATTGCGAAATACCATTTTATAATGGCGTGCCAATGACAGTGTCACAAGCAAGTATTGTAAATTCATCAGTAGTGGAACGAATTCAATCGTTGAAATACGGACAACATAAGAGACCAGAAATTATACCTGATTCGGCCGTGATTTTAAAGGAAATCTAAAACTCACTTACAAAATTTTGGACTTGATTTGCGGAATTTACACTCTATTTCTCAAAAGTCAACAAAAAATGACAAATAACATTTTATGACTTCAAACAGCAGTCAGAAATATGAATGCATGAAAAGTACAAATGCTTAAAAAACGAAAAAATTTTGGACGATAATGCGTAAATTTTTATTGATGGATGAATTTTTTGTAGTGTTTAAGAAATAAACTCGACAATTCTTCTAGATAGTTAACTGATTCAGCCCGATATCATTATTGGTTGATACGATAATAGACACAAAACTACAGCACTAATTATTTTCGTAATGAATTGACGCCGTCTGCCACATCGCTGCTCCCCTTAGGTCGGGCATTTGACAGCTACCGTGATAGGCCTATAAAAAAAATTTTACTCGGATTATATGTTCTGTTTAATATAGACCTCAAAATCTTTCATAATCGACACTTTTGTAATTAAGATTTTCGTATATTCTTTAACGAATGTTGCTGTTCGAATTTATTTTTTGATTCGACCAAATTATGGAGAGTTTATGAAAAGTCGAACATTAAAAACAAATGCCTTTTTTTTGTTCAAATTATTTTGTTCATTATTTTTATCAACAAAAAACACTTTTGAAAATTGCCCACTTTTATTTTTGCGTAGGTGACCAATTTTTATATGCATTTGAAATCAAGTATCATGGTTTGTGATTTTTGGCACCAAATATATATACTATATAACTATTACATTGAGTCATAAGTGTTCTAGGAAAAGTGACTTTTACGATTCTAATAAAAATTTCCTCATTTCATCGTTAAATTCTCAATTATTTTTCTTGCTAATCACTGAAACATCGAGAAACTTATTTTTATGTTATTCATATGTCCTTTTTCTGTTTTCGCTCTTGTATACTCTGAATCCTATTTGTGCCGTGAAATATGGTTTGGAAAATCCATCAAAGCCCTTTGTTTTCCAGAATTAAAATAAATTTCACAAACTGCAATTGGTAAGTCAACTCGTAAATTTTCATTTAATCCATGAAAAAAAATATTTTTTCGATGTTCTAAAATTCGATCTTTCGTTTTTATAAAATTCATTTCGATATGAATCGTTGAAAATAATTAGTCATTTTCACTGGTGATCGAGACCGTTTTTCACGGCTTGCAATGATAAAGAGTAATTTTACTTAATTTAGCCACTTTCGATAGCAAACGCGCCGTTTTTGAGGTGTTTTTCATAGAGAATTTATAAATAAAATATCGACTGAAAAAATGAGATTACAAGAAGTAGCTACAAAGTGGTGACTTCGTCTAAACGTTTATCCAGAATTTCAAGTGGCAAAGTTCCCTCAAGAGAAAAAAAGCAATCTTCAAAATGCACCGACCTCCTTAAAAGTATCGTCCGTAAATAAAAACTTGATCAGATCCCTAGGATTAAGATTTGAAAGATTGATGGGATTGGATCGAAATCGAATCCATCTAGTCAATCGATCTATCTGCCACCTCTGGATGGCATACTTTTTTTCATTCTCACCAGCATTAGGATATTTTTGTTTTGAATAAGAATCAAAAAAATAAAATCAAGGAAAAGCTTTTTAAATTGCAATTTAACGAATTTGAACCATATTTTGAGGATTCGAAAACAATTGAAAAAAATCGCTTCGACCCTTTCACAATCTTCGTTTTTCAGTGTCACCACAAACAAAAGTTTTCCAGCGTGAACGAGGACTGTACTACATAAATGGCTGACCAATAGTTTACAATTCATGTTATTTCAGGATGGTAATTGTTCGAAACGGAAATACTCAAGAAATCATGATTAACTCAGTGAAGAATTTTACTAGTCGACCCTATTTCCTGTTTTTAGCCATACAAGTAGTGCTTCGTTTAATATCTTGTTTTTTCGTCTACGCAAAACGCTCCAAAAGCCATGTTTGAATTGGACTAAAATATTTAAATATATATAAAACTTAAGGGTCAGCACGATGTGGAACTAGGCCATTTAACTACGAAAAATTGTTGGTGTTATTTTTGTGCTTGTTATCGTAGCTGACGAATTATGTGTATCGCTCATTAAAAATCATTTTGTTATCTATTTAAGGTTTGATTCGAACTCTATTTTGGATCGTAATTTTCAAGAAATTCAAATAATTTAATTTTACACTTTTTCACCCAATATTTTGTTTCTTTACTAAAATTGTGATAAAAACGAAAAAAAGCCACTTTAATTTTTCATGCATGTTTACATATTTCTGAATGCTGTTTAAAAAATCTACTGTTCATTGTCATTTTTTGTCAACTTTTTTAAGATTTATAAGAATTTAGCAAATCAGTCAATATTTTATAATGTTTTTGATTTCTTGGAAAATCGAACAGCAGATCGTGTGTTATTCTGTATCTATTTGAATTCGTATTTACATGGAGGTCAACGAATGTTTCACTACTGATGAAGGTTTACAACTTGTGTGAACCGTTTGTGCATGTGGCACGCATTTTGAGAATTTATTTTGTCGATAATCTATATTTAATTGCGGGTGTATAGGCTACTTAATTTATTATCAAGACTTTTTTCATATTTAAACTCATTGAAGTCATTTTTTTCGTAAAAGCTGTTTCGCTATTTTTTCTGGAAAAAAACTTTCATACTTAAATTCTCATGTGGGTAATGATTCTCCCTTTGAGTGATTACACCCGAAATGTCTGAAGTTATAAAATCGCCTTTAAAAAAATCCACATCGGTCACGTTGAATGGTTGTAATGAAAGTGGTTTTGATATTTTACAAATATTAGTGTGAGAAATTAAATATACGTTTGCAAGAATGACACTTTATGAAGATAAGAAATAAATAATTTCACTTTTTTTTCTTCAAAAATCTCCGAAAAAATGTACCATCTCCACGTCGCTGCTACCCTTAAAGTTTACACTTCTCGAAGTCTAGAATATCGTGCAGATTTAGAATTGTGTAGTTGAGACAATGTTTTCAAGTTTTTGTGACCTTCATCTGAAAAGTGCTTGTGTGATCAGCGATCAATATCGTTTAATATCACTTATTGACACTTATGGTACACAGCTATCAACATTTTCTAACACAACGTCAAAAAGGCACCATACAAATTTCACCCCTTATATGCAAAACACTTCGTACGCCGCTCGTTTGCATGACTAGCATGATCAAATTTAATCATTCTGTATTTTTACGTTCGAAATCTTGAAAGAGTTTATTGATCGTGAGCTTTTTTATCTTTCTCACGAAATCCATTCAAAACGTTAACTCTCCTTAGGCGTGTCGAATCCAACTGATGTTGTGTCTAAGTATTGTCTTCTGATAATATAGGCGATGATGATGATTGGACGTTAATTTGATCGGTGTGTCTCACTCAAGCAATCACTATCANATTTGGGTTGTTTTATGCGTTCAAAACATAAACAATTGATTTGATGCATTTTTATGACATAATGACTGCAGAAAATGTAGGAGCCGGGATACCCTTAAGCCGATCAGATAAAATATCGATCGAAAATCGAAATAAGGGTTAATCGACCATAATCAATTCAAGAATATTATGAAGAATCCAAAAAAGAACAGCAGAGCCAGAAAGCCAATCAAGTTTTTTCCGGGTCAATCGGAGCAGGTCCATCCGATCAAGTTTCTTCAAGCCGTTCCGCCGAGTTGGCAGTGCCGACTCCTGATGCCATCATCATTATTAATTGTGTAAAACTATGTCAAATTTTTGTTTTTAAAGTGCCATTGGATTACCTTAAATCTTCAGGACCTCTCCGATTTCAGTATTTCCTAGCTTAAACACTTCAAATAATCTGCAGTATTTAATTAATAGTATATTTTTCCTCTACAGAATTTGCTAGCAGTTGAAGAATTCGGCAACTTTCCAATAAAAATGTGCTGAGAATGGAATTTTTCGGCAAACACACTTTGACGGAAAATAAACGGTGAAAAGTAGACATCAATTGTGTACCCCTAGTTTACACTTTTTATAATGCTCGACCTAGATTAGCAAAAGTGTGAGCTAGAGATATAAGTTGTATTTCACTCTAATTGGTCGGTGTCGTTTTCTAGCTGAAGTTAAAAGTCGAGACTTGAATCTGACTACTTATAAAAGTGTACTATAAATTTTCAACAACTATTTTACGTCAGTTTGCGTTCTGATTATATGACTTCAATTATCTAACAAGCAAAGTAAATAAACAAGGTATTTGACAAATTGTCGGGAATTAATTATTTCCGGAACATTATGAAATATTAAACATAATTGGCAGTCCAGTTTATTTGTTCTTCCTGTTAACCGCGTTCTAGATCGAACCTAAAACGTGGCTCTGGTGCGATTGCGGAACTTTGATATGCCAAAAATGAAAACACCTCATTTTTGCTCTCACTATGAAGCGCACGTAGAGGAGTCAGAAAGTTGAAATGACTAAGTTATGGCGTGTTTACGCCAGTCTTGCTCGACTGAGAAAATAAGCGTTCTAAATCTGTGATCATCACATCTAACTATAACTCAAGTGTTTGACCTACTATATATGTACTATTTATATGTATGAATGGGTCAAATAGTTTGAAACATCAAAAATAGGGGACAATTGTTTTTGCTCATTTGAAGATTCTTCCGTTTTGATTCACCCTGATTGTTAATTTCAGTTTTAAATTTTAAAATAAGGCTCGGTCCTGAATAAGAAAAGTGAGCTTGGACGACCGCGACCGCATCTAATGATGACAACTGCAAAAATATTTTTGTTATTAAAATTGAATCTTTATAATATCAAGATGGTTGAAGTCGCAATAGAAACAGAATAAGTAAGATTGATGAAAAACACAAGCTTTCAAACATAAATTTTCAATTGTATTCAACGATGAGTTGGTGTGATTTCCGGATCAACCGGAAACGGCGCTAGAACCTGTATAATCTTTTAATTTGAAAGTCTATCTCTTCTCTCAATTTTTAAGGTATCAATTTCGAATGCGGGAAAAAAAATTTAACTCAGGGCGTTTTTTCCCGCATTTTGAAAATTTTCTAGAATTTTTCGATCTAAGAAAAAAAACTTTTTCAAATCAGATTATTTTTTTGAAAATGAACGAGGAAGAATTTGAAATGAACGACCAGGAGTTTGGTGATGTTTTAACTTCCACAAGAAATGATGGTGATTATGAAAATTTGGACGACATAATGATTCACCGATTTGTTAATTTCAGTTTAAATTTTTTAAAATACAGGCTCGTCCTAATCAGAAAAGTGAAGCTTGGGACGACCGCGACCGCATCTACTGATGACAACTGCAAATATGATTTTGTTATGTAAAATTGAATCTGTCTATAATATCAAGATGGTGACAGTCGTCAATAGAACAGAATACAGTAGAGTGGATGAAAACACAAGTATTCAACATTAAATTTCAATTGTATTCAACGATGAGTTGGTGTGATTTCCGATCAACGAAACGGCGTCAGAACTGTAAATCTTTAATTTTTGAAAGTCTATCTCTTCCTCAATTCAAGTACAATTTCAAATGCGGAAAAAACTTTAACTAGGCTTTTCCCGCATTTGAAAATTCAAATAAGAATATTATAATCTTTCAACTTTCAAATATTTATGGTGAAATGCTCCATTTCAGCACCTGGTCACTCCATATACGTTTGGTCAATATGCGCATCGAACCATCATTTGCCGAGCCACCACAGATTGCTTGCGGTAGCTTTCGTGCGTGGCCACACCGCTATATATACCGCCTTTTACATTATTTCATTTAATTTTAATGTTATATTTTCAGCACATCGAAATTAAATAAAATAAAAGTTGAAAAAATTTTCGAAAAAACTCTTTGATGTTTATTGGATTTCATTCAGTATCCCTTATCAAGGGCTTCAGAGAGTAAATCGGCTAAATCAGTAAAATTGAAAACCAAAATATATGACTCGGGACCGGGCGGGATCGATTGTAAACTCATCTCGTTTTAGAACACTGGCCATGCACGCCCCTGATAAATTTGACGCCTATGCAGGATTTTGATATATTTGAATTTCGATCAACTCGATAGCCGATTTCCTAGATAGCCGATTAACTATTTAGCCGATTTACTTCATGACTAATCTTGAAAATAGCCGATTTACTTTATGACTAAACTCGTAAATAGCCGATTTACTACCCAGCCGATTCACATCATCACCTATTTTTTATATAGCCAGTTAACTAGATAGCCGATTTACTTCATGACTGAGTTCAAAAATAGCCGATTAACTTTTGAGCTGATTTTGATAGCCGATTTACTTTTTAGCCGATTTCCACTTTCACAAATCAAGCCAAGCCAAGTTTTGAAATCAAGCCAATATAAAAGTCAAGCATGCTTGAAAAATTAATTTTGAAAGCTTGGCTTTAGCTTGGCTTGATCAAGCCAAGCCAAGCTGAAGAATCAAGCCAGCTGTGGCCAGGCCTGCTTCATAGCCGATTTACTATTTAGCCGATTTACTATTTAGCTGATTTACTATCTTACCCTTGAAGGGATTGAGGGTGCTTCAAAATTTATTTATTTCTGCGTGAAAATAAAATAAATCAAGAATTAATTTTTAGTAACCAGTACTCGAGAAAACTTTTGCGACTTTTGTTAAAGCGCTAGGATAACTATAACTACTGTTTAATAAACTATACTCACCGTCAATTACTGGAACTCCGTACTTACGTATTTAAGTAAATTTTGAAATTCAACCTAGGAGGAGATAGATTTTCCGATGAACAAAGTTAAAAAAACGGTGGTTTATTGCATATTCTAGAAGAAATATATTTCAAAATAAAACCTGAGAAGAGATCGATGTCTGAGAGTGTATGCATGCAAAAAAGTTTTGATACATGCTTTACGCAAGATGAAGGCTAGTTCTACAAACTGGCTCATCTGAATAATATTACTGAAGCCCTGTTTGGCTAATGTTTAATCGGGGATATGTCAAATTAGGACCCACCATACCCTAAAAACCACGCCCATACTCATTAAATTGAAATTTTGTAATGAAGACGACAATGAATATATTCGCTCCAATGCCCCATTGTGCATAATGCCAATTTGAGCCTAAAAATGCCATGAGATATAATGCGTAATAATATAAGACAAGGCACGTTGAATTTTTTATTATCTGTCGTGTATAAATTAGGGTTATGTTTTGTTTATAACTCACAAAAATAGTGTCAAATCAGAATTAAACTTCCCACATCTCGTGCCTACTAATGCAACCACAAGATCGACGAATTAATGAAAAATGATATTGATTCTTTAACAAATCGTTTCCGATCCGCAAATTGACGAACAATTGCAAGTATTTGCTGACAAATTCAACACTGCTACAGTGGGATATTCAATAGTAAATATTTCAGATACAATTAGATTAGAGAGCGCTGTAATCACTCGAATTAAAGGGCCCTTTACTTCAATGTTTGTCTTTTCGGAGCTTAAAATAATGCAAACTCAGCGTCAGTGTGAGAACTTAAGCAGATTGAAACTGATTTTAAAGATGCCATTCTAAATTGGTATTTAAAAAGGCTGACAAAGTTCATTCAATAACCGTGCTTTGTGCGATTTTATCAGAAACGAATTGTCAGAATATTCTCGTTTTGACCTTTGAAGAACAAATATATTGAAAAACGTTCATTTTTGATCTCAGAATCAAAGTGGATAATCGTTCAGAAAAATTCATCGATTATGAAATTTTTACTTATCGTTACTGTTTCTCTTGTGACAAGTTCGCCGTTTTATGACCAAGGTTTTGTGAAGCAACCAACTTGTTTCAGCCAACCAGATGAAGATGCGCCAGAGAATATCAAAACAACTTGGGACAAGGAATGGATTTATGTATTATAATGTTTGTTCGTTGTCAAGAAGTATATAAATGATACTATTTTCCCTAGAGAACGCATAAAAAACGGTTGTTTGGAATATTTTATTTGAAATAATGTAAAGTTTTTTTCTTTTCTTAATTTTTGCACTTGGAAATTATAAGTTTATACGCCTTAAATATTACTTATACGAAATTTAATTTCTTAAATATATTGAAATTTCTATTTTAAGCCCACATTATTTCTGCAGAAACTTGGTATTTTCTAGATTCTGTATTTTTTACGGACATCGAAACTTTTGTATTGTTAAACATTTAGCCTGATGATGCGAAAGCGAAACGTTGCACTAATAAATAAATACTGAAAATATTTGCAAAAAATAGAGATTCATTTGAGCCTAGAACTATATAGTTGATTGTACCCCTTAACCATGCTTGTTAACCGTCGGGTTTGCGTGGGTTTTCAATTCTTTTTGCGTAAGTTTATGGAAAAAAATGAGGATCAGGATGAAATATTCCTTCACAAGCTTGACGGTCAAGCCTTGACCCCTTGATGCTCATTTCAGAATTTTGCCAATTTTCATAAATTAATTCGAATCACAAATATGGTCTATTGATAATATAGGACGGGTGAACCTGAGCAACGAGGATTTTGAAAGTCTCTTAATGACCAAAACGACCTATGAAATCGATAGATAAGTGAATTTGGAAGAAAAAATCTTATTACAACTTTTTCGAAAAATGACTCAAAATGACCTAAAATCGTGTTTTTCGGTAATTTTTTTTTTCAATTAAGAATTATTTTAAAATTTTGGACCACGTATTAGCTAGTATTGAGAGGTGTTTTAGCCCTGACACTGGAGTAGCTAATACAAAAAAAATAAAGTTTTGTTCGCATTGGCAAAAAAAGTACTTGATTTCCTAGGTCGAGCTTGGCTAATTTCACAGGATTATATCCTATTACGAGGAAGTAGATCAAATGCCTAGGTAAAAATACAAAACCAATTACACTACAAGGTAAAAATACAAACCAAATACAAAACGAGAGTGAGACGGGCCAACCAACCCAATCAAATCCCTGAATTGAACACACAATTGGTTTTATTTTTACCTAGCAAATTTGTGATCTACCTTCCTCGTAATAGGATATATAGGCCTCCCGAGCAAAAAATCACCTACTTATAAAAAGATCTTATAAACCTGAAACTAATAAGATCTTAAGCGTTTTTTCACGCCAAAAATTATGCCAAATATTTTGGTGCATCACTGTGCGCTGTTTTGAGTGGTCAAAGTTTTATTTTCAAACAAAATTAAAATGTACATCTTTTTTCCATGCTAACTCATTTTTTTGGTTTAGCGTAGAATTCTGCCCAGATTAAAAATCTCAATTTAGTGTAGGACCAGAATCCACGGTGGTGTAAACCGGAAATGGAGGTTCCGAAACTCGAATTATTTGAAATAAATGATTTATGGTACTCAAAAGATGCGCGAAGCATCGACTTTGTGGAAACGGTATTAGCAACTATGAGTCTATGATGTCCACCGGTGGTGCTAGAAAAGCGATTCAATGATTTGGTGTGTAAACAGCAGCACAGTATTTAGCATTTACAGGAAAGCGTCATTAAAAAAATAATGAAAGTAACCATTAGATAAGAATTTTTCAACAGATTCATTTAAATTACTTTTTCAGAAATTTTTCTAAAATTTTGCCGTATCGCTGATTGGTAAAAAATAAAAATGCTTTAACTCACTTTGACCCCGGAAATTTCATTTTCAACAAAAGTAATCAAATATAAATCCTCCTTATTCAGCCTTCGACCGATTTGAGGCTCATTTTTCAACAAAATTTAATAAAAATCCCCCCTTTTATGGGCTTTCGGTGCATTTAGGGCTCATTTTTTAACTATATCAAATACAACAATATAAAATCCCTTTATCGGCCTTCGCCGATTGAGGACTCATTTTCAACAAAATTGAATACAAAATATAATTTCCTCCTTTATCAGCCTTCCACCGATTTGGGGCTCATTTTTCACAAATTTAATAAAAAACCTCCTTTATCGGGCTTGGCCGATGGCGGCTCATTTTACAACAAAATAATAAATAAAAAAAAAAATTTAACCATGGCGGGTAGTGAAACGTGTTAATCTCTTACAAATTGTTCTGGATAATACTTGATAAAAAATTTGAGTCATTTGTAAATATATCCTCGGAGGAGAAGATTTTGAAGTCTGAAATTGTAAAAAAATGGTCGGTTAGGTATTCTAAAATTGTTCATTCGCCGGATAAAAAAAGCTTGTCTTAAAATATTGACAGTACTACCTTTGTGCAATGGTCTAAAATAATTTGTGACTCTTTGTTGCAAGATTAAGGAAAGATCTACAAATAAGCATTTTCGGTTTTCATGAGCTCTTAGTTTTTCAGTATATTTCACCAAGAAAATGTCAAATCAGAGGTGCAATACCCTTTAAATTGTCAATTTTTCTTAATTTTGAGTACCCCTGAACAATCATTTTCTGATTTGTAACACAATTTAAAAATATGTTTGCTAGTATAATTTAATCATGCAGTTCATTTCCGGGTTCAAAAGTGACATTTGAGCATTTTTATTTTCAACCATCGCGATCGGCAAATTCTAAAAAAATTTGAAAAAATTAATTTAACTGAATTCTGAAAAAATTTCCCATCTAATGGTTTTTATTATTTCTTATAATGAGCTTTGCTTGCAAAGCTAATAACGTGCATGCTGTTGACATCACCAATCATGGTATACTCTTAGCAACCTGTGGTCGTCTTAGACCTAAAGTTGCTAATTACCGTTCCGCAAAGTCGATGCGCATCTTTTCAGTACCATAGAATCATTGATTGCAATAATTCGAGTTCTTGGGCACTCCATTTCCAGTGCTACACCACGTTATCTGGTCCTACTAAATTGAGAATTTCAATCTGGAGCAAAATTGTTACGCTTTACCGAAAAAATAAGTTAGATAAAAAAAAGATGTACATTTAGCGTTTTTTTAAAAACGTAAAAAAAAAATTTGGATCACCTTGAAAGCGCCACCGAGATGCGGAGTCAGAATTTTATTGAGCCAAAATTTCCAAAGCGCTAAAACTACACTAAGGTCCGATGTTTCAAGTTTATAGGACCTTTTTATCGGGTGCTCATTTTGCTTCGGGAAGCCTAATTAAATATCAGGATTCACAAGACTGACACTTTTAAGCCACAACCAACAGCAACATATTTTTTGCTGAAGCCGTAATATGCATTAACACGGATTACATAAACTAATTGAATAAAACTTAATTATGATTGAAATCTTGTTTTTAAAAAAAATAAATAAATGACGTAAATATCACTATCAAAAGCCAAAACTTTTTTGCCAATAAAAAAACAATAATTTTTTTTCGTCTGGTCATAATTTATGAGTTAACAACATGTAAAATCAGCCTGTACGTGTTTCAAATTAAAAAAAAATTTGATTTGTGAAAAATGCCGATTTTCATGATTTTCAAGCCCAAAAAAATGTCATTTTGAAAAAAAATTAAAAAATAAAAAAGGTTTTTTAGACCAGGTTTTAACCTCGGGAATTCATTTCCGTGGTCAAAAAATTATTTTAAGCAATTTTATTTCAGCCAATGAGAAGCATGCCAAATTTTCAAAATTTATGTCAAAAAATTTCAAAAAAATATAAAATCTCTGCGTAAATTTGACAACAGAAGGCTCCTCGGATTTTCTCAAAATTACGCATATAAGAAATGCTCATTTGTCACGCCGGGTTCACCCATCGCTATCATTTGATCTATTCAATTCTGATAACAATAAAACAAAAGAAACGAATCACGTTATACAGATAGCATACTTTTTCCGATAATAAAAAGTTAATTTGAGTTTAATGAGAAAAATTAAATTTGGCTTTACAGGCAATTTCGATGTAAAAATCAGAAAAACAAACTTTTTGCAAAAAAATGAATCATTTTAAATGATGCGTGATCAAACTTGTTAATTTATTTTCTGATCCCCAAATCGAAATATCTATTCAGCCGCAACTTTAATTAAAAATACTAGTAGTCAATATGATAAAATAAAAATATACGGCTAAGTTAGGTTTTAACGCGTAGATTATAAAATGGATCATCAGAATCTATTCTGTAAACCAGGGAAACTAATAGTTAATGTAGTTCAACCGAAAGCTATTATACACAGCTAAAAATTTCGAAACTTTTGAAATAAATAATATTTTCTGATAATTATTTCATGATACCACATTTTTCTACATTTGTACTAGTTTCGATTTACTATCATATATTTTCATCAATTATTTATCATTTATTTTTCAATTATTTAAAAGAAAAAATTTTGGTATGACTTAAAGTCACTCAATCTACCCACACGTATCCTATAGTGGATATGAATCTACATGACATCGTATCTTGGCTGTAATTGTTTGTCCGAAAAACCAACAAAGCTAAAAAAAACGCTATTTTATTTTGTAATTCGGTTCATTTTTTTTAACCCCATATCCCCTAATTCCACTTTTGTGAATATCCCGGCCCTGATAGGAAACTGAGTGTGTTTTTAAGTAGTAGGGCCGGGATATTCACAAAAGTGTGAATAGGGGATATCTATACATTAAATCCGTCAAATCAGGAGCCATTATTCGAAATGCAACGGTCTTTTGGTCGAAAATATACTATCACAACTGAAACTGCACGAGTTCCAATAGTGCATTTATGGGGATCTCCGAGACAGATGGGCAACGCACACGGTATTTTGATGCGAGATGAAATTCTTACGTTTTGTAACGAATTAGAGCAGTATTTACTCAAATTTTATGTGGACGAGGTTCTAGCTAGTTTTGGACCGCATATCCCACAAGATATGCTGATCAATCTGGCTCAGGATTTGATGGAAAAAGAAACAAAAATTTTGATGGATACATACTGGAATGATGAAAACATAGAATCCTACATTGGGGATGATATTTTGGAAGAGTTATATGGAATAGCCGAAGCAATTTCAAACAATCCAGAAGCGATTGATTATCATTTTCAAAAAACAAAGTAAGTTTATTTGATTTAGAATCGACAAATTACACTCCAAGAACTTGACAGGTGCATAATGATAAACATTCGAAAATTATTTGGTATTTCGTTCACATTTCAGTTTTTTAATTCATCGAAAATAGCGATAAAAATATTTGCTTCTCATTTTAAGCTCAAAGATTGGTTTTTCATTTTCATTCTAAATTTCCGTAAAAACAAAAGATTTACCATCAAGAGAAAAAATAATAAGGGCAAATTTGTGTCTTAGCAGCGACTCCTTAATTCTTAGACCCAAGCAAATGAATTTACAGGATCAAATCGTTATTAGAGTCCAGCAAAATTTTATCACAAAAGAGCCACTCTACAGTTAATAGGAAGTCTATACCGTCTACATTCTGGCTTTTGGGAGCGACTGACTCGACTGAGAACATTTGAGATGAATTTTAACGTTCTGAAAAAAAGTTAGTAAAATGATTTTATTCGGACGGTCCGAATCGGAACAATTTTCATAAGTTTTGCTTAAAATATGTGTAGTCATTTGGAGCTATATAAGTACTCATTCAGATTAGTTGGATCGTTCGAATTTTCTACTGATAGGCGGGCTTGTACAGGGATGCATCTCCGACCAGCTTTTCTATCCCCATCCCCATTTTTCCCTGTTTTTTGCTTAAACCTAAGCAAAAAAACGGATGGAAACCCACGCAAAAGCCATCCTTTATAAGCCTGGTGATAGGCACATCAGAGGATATGATTGATTGTATTGAAAATCAAGCTAATTTTAGCAATTAAAATCACGATTCAAAATACAATATAAAAATTGTTACTACATGTGTTGATAAATTGACTGATTATATGAAAGTTGAACATTTACGATAGAAATGTTTATGAAACTGTATGAAAAGATGAAAAAATAAACTTCATATCTGACAGATATTATCTGTTATCAAATTAGGATCTTGATCAGTGGGTAAAGTAAAACATAATATGATTACAAGTTAAACATAAACAGTCATGATAAAAATTCCATAAATTCAATTTTTGAATTAAAAATGTGTTCTCACGTAAAATTTATAAAGTGGACAAAATTTTGCAACTAAACACACATTTTAAACGTTACTTGAACTTCACCCTCCATTTTTTATAACACTTTGGTTGTTAGCAAACATGTTAGCAAATATGGACATAAACTCGACAAATGGTCATAAAATTTTAGACATCAGTCAGACAAATTAAATTCCGATCAAACACTTACTTTTTGTATTACGTTTTCCGAAGGTATTTTCAAGCTCATAATTGACATCCTTTATGTTGTTTAAAAACCAATTTGTAACTGAAGGCTTTTTGAGATGTCTTATATCGATAAAGGCGGCTTGGTCGACATTTCTGCCACGATTAATTTCCCCCCCAAAAATGAAGGCTTGGAAGAGGCAATATTTTAAATTAGAGCGGCTTCACCGACATTTCTGTCACATTAATATTTTAGGGCGGCTTCATCAACATTTCTGCCACATTGATATTTGGGCGGCTTTATCGACATTTCTGCCACAATGATATTTTAGGGCGTTCATCGACATTTCAGACGTAGTAAAATTTTTAGAAGCCATTTGCAATGTGATGTAATAATTGAATCAAGTTTTCAAAATCAGTAATTTTCATTCGTTTTAATCAAAAAATATAAAGAAATAAAATTAAAAAGATTTTCTAGATTATCTCAGAAACATCATAACGTATGACTGACTTATGATTCATAAGACTGAATTTAAGACTTAGTATAAAACCGCGTTAACTGTCCCTCTCTCTTATTCGAGATTAAAATGAAAGTTTCTGAGGAAACAAATATCGAAAGACCAGGTACCTCTGGTTCTTTTAACTCGTAGACTCGATTTCCGGCAAGTAGTGACCATTCACCATTTAATCGCATTTAACGACGCTTAATCATTAATGACAAGATCACTTATAAAGTTATACGGAAGACTCGCGAATAATAGTTCGAAAGGGCGGCAAGGGATTAACAGTGATAAGTGTTTTTGTAAACTCGGCTAAATAGTGATGTGGCAAGTCTTAGATTATTCGAAATTGATGTTCAAGATGAACCATGAAAGTTCATAGTCCATATTTGCATAAACGGTATACCTACCTTTTAAACTTTGCAGTGTAATTTTAACAATTTGCCTCATTTTACAGTCAATTATACAAAATCAAATATTTCTCAAAGAATAATAAAACTCTAAATACTGGCGCATGAAAAGGGCGAATTAATATACCACCAATTCGGTAACCTGTCGTCTTAAATAATATTTCACTATTCGGAAAGTAAAAAAATAAATTTCATTTATATTTAAAGGTACAATATTATTTTAGTAATTTTACAACTCTGAAAACTCATGCATAAAAAACCTTCTCAAGGCCCATTATTCTCTAACAAGTTGTCCTTGAAAACCTTATTTAACCTTTCAAGAGATTCCGAATAAAATTTTATTCGGATTAAAAGATGAAATATTTTTATATGAATAATTAACTGAAAAAACCCACAAAAAACTTTTCGCAAAAAAGTTTAGCGTTTACTTGGTCGACGATGATGCCATTATCTATAAGGGTCGAAACAACGTTAACCTTTCGACTTATAGAAATATTAGGTGGATTCTTCTTTGAGGTTAATAATATATGAAAAAAGTGAAAAAAATTAGTGTAAAATTAGCCCCTAGTGTCAAATTAGAGTATAATGAGTCGGCTGTTACAACCTTTGAACTCACATCCTTCATTTCGCGGCACCGCGCGGGGCCCAGCTCGCGAGCTGCCAAGTGCCGGTCGTTTTGGTCTGCACCGTGTGGCTACGCATTCTAACCAAAAAGTTATAAAGGGATATGGATGAAGGGCCCTTGATTGACTGATCGTGACTATTTGCAGGATACAAGCAATCAATTAGACCCTGTATAACAGTATACGCCGATTTCATTGACTTAAATGTGTTCAATTTAATGCGGGCACTGGGCACTGCCCAGGTAAGAAATTTGAAATTGACCAAACAAAACGATAAAATTTATCGAATAACGAGCACACTTCTAAAATATTTTAAATTTTCCTATAGTAGAACGTACCAAGAATTAAAAAAATTAAAAATTGTTAAGTACTATAAAAGTTTGTGTCATCGCCTACGTCGCATTGGTGATACTAACCATACGCTCGATTGTAGAACGTTAACGTAAATGTTCTTATTATGACGTCTGAAGATTATTGCCTTGTTATCGAATAACTAAACTTTGAGCAACTTTTGAATTATTATTTTAAAAAATTTGATTCTAAGTATCTACATAATAACATTTGAACCTTGTACATATTACATTACAAATTTTGTATATTTTGAAAATTTACTCAGTTTACAATTTTCAAATTTATTCACAAAATGTATTTATTTTTCGGGTTTAGACATTTGACTATCGATCAGCTTGAAATTACATCAATAAATTGTTGAGTTCCAAGTTTGGATGCCCAAAAATCAAAATAAAAAAGGGATACCAAGCAGATACAGCTAGTTAAAAACGTTATTCTAATTATTTTCGATTTAAAACTTGTAAGCATAATTTTCAATCTACCTCAGAGCGAGTTATGAATAAGTTGCATCACTGTCATACAAGTTCTTGCGTGATTTGTAAATCATGAGATATTGGACATCCTGGGGCGTCGCGACAGTCTGATTTTCCTATCGCGAATTGTATAACTTTTGTACCGGATAACTTTTGTACAGGCTTACTTTTGTACCGGATACTGTAGCAGTTCCATTAAAAATATTATTCAAGAATATTTGCAGAAATAATGTTAGCTTAAGGAGGTAGCGGTCGCAAAATCGTAATTTTTTACTCCACTTTACCAGAATACTAAACTGCTTCGAAAGTTTTGAGGAAAGCCATTTGGTAGATCTATCCTTGATCTACAAAAATTTTTTTTTCAGAATTATATTTGGCTGACCCTGGTGACCACCATGCGGCGAGTTCCAGAACAACATAATCAAATTTAAAACCCCTAAGGTTTTCAGAGCTTGCATACGGTATGCGGCATACCATTCCATTATGTCAAACTTGACATTAACCACAGAAACAATAATGCTCGTTATTTGTCGGAAACACATTTTTGAGTTTCGGACTAGTATTTTCTAGAACTGCCAAAAACCGCCTTATTTCAAAGTTTTTGGTCTTCAAAAGCCTAAGGATCCGATGTTTAATTTCAGAATGCAGTATAAATTTGATAAAAGACGAAGAAATATGTCTCAGGTTTTTTGTCGGAACAGGATTTTGAAAGTTTCTGCTTAATTCTAGAAAATCGCATTGAAGTAAACCGGAAGTGAAAACTCGAAAACAAAAGTCTTCGGATTTAGTCGAAAGTACCATCAAATTAAAGCTTGGGTGATGCCGAGAAGAATATTTGCTGACAGTTTTTTGATATTTTGAGTTTTTGGTCGAAAATTAGGTTTCAATGTTTTCCAAAGAAAATCACTCGGTGAAATTTTCACAAAATGATAATTTCGAACATTTTTTTGGTTTTTTTTTAAATTAATTAATGCTTTCTAAGTGTTTCTTAGCAATGTCGTGCTATTTTTCACACCTTTAAGTACTCTTAAAATAGTGCGACCGCTACCTCCTTAATAATAGTTGAGTTAACCACATGACGATAATGAAGAAAATTGCAAAAATAATGTGGTTTAAAGAAAATTTTAGTTTCTGCCGCACACAGTAAAATTAGAAACAAGTTAACCTTGCCATGTTTTAATTAATTAGAATAATTGATTACGATTTTTTGCTATTTTGGTCAAATAAAGTCCTGAATTAAAAGTTTTAGTTCAAAATATAAGATTGTGAATCGAAAATTATGCAAATTAAAATTATTTCCCAACGCGAATCTGCTTATCAATATCACCTAATCGAATAAGTCTTAAATATTATTTTTTTGTGGTTTTTCGAGACATAATTAGAATTAACATATTTCAATTTAAAAATTATATTTTTTTTAAGGGTTTCGCTTTCTTATTCTTTAAGTGGGAAAACATGTAGATTTTTGAACAGAAAAATTTTTTGGTTTCTAAAATAATATGACTAATCGGACCTCAGTTTGGCTTACTTTTCCATAGACCAATAGTGTAAGTATGGGAGGAAAATTTCGGCATCATTGGCCAACATTTTATGTTATCCCTTTATCACACTTTGGTTAGAAAGCGCTGTTGGGAGAATTTTCTAGGCTTAAATAAACTAGAAAAATCTCCCAACAGCGCTTTCTAACCAAAGTGTGATAAAGAGTGTAATAATATGTTTGAACAAGATATTATTCAAAATGAAATCCGAAATTGTACCGTTCTCGCATACTACTGCTATTTAGACGATATTCTAGTCGGAATAAAAAAAAGATATCAAAAATCAGTTATTGAATAAACTCAATAATTCTGCTAAAAACTAAGCTTTCACTCTAGAAAACATGGTTGATCCCCGACTTAATGTTTGACATTCCACAAAAGTCTTCAAAAATGAATAAAAAAAATTCAACCATGGTAGAAATTTCTTAGCAAAAAACAGTTTAATTAATTATAAAACCGGGGTTCCCCTTTTAAGGAGGAGATAGGTTTTTAATATTTGGTCTTTGAGCCCTCTAGCGGTTAAACTTGTAATCAAAAAATCTAGACCAAGCCATTGTCATTTTTTTGGCCAATTCAGTATAGTCTCAACTTTTAAGCGAAATCTATTTGCGACGACTACCCCCCTTCATATCATGGTGGAATACCGGTTTATGCGGTTTAAAGAAAAAAAATATTCGAATTTTGAAAATTCTAGATTTGTTCTAGATTGTTTGAAAAAATAATTGCCACCATGAGATTTCTTGGGTCAACTTTAGTCATAACCGATATTAATGTATCATAAATTAATTCTATAAGGGTACAAAAACCGCACACCGTACCCCCTTAAGTTATAAAATAAGTTAATTTACAGGCGAATCATATCGTTGTCACCATAGTGAGACATATTGAGGGTTTGCCTTTAATATCTACAACAACACAGGTTGCTCGAGGTCAAGCCATGAAATTATCTAAGAAAAACCTCCACTTCATATTTTTACGCATAAAATATCAAAACCGAACCCGAAACCCCGCTGTATACTAGTCAACGATGCTCAAGTATCGCAACTAAAATTTAGAAAATATTTAATAAATATACAATTAATCACTGCTTACAAAACAGATTCACATCTTTAAAAACTTAAAGTCTAATTTCCTCTAGCGGCTAGCCTGAAAACTAAACAATTTTTCTCGAAACTGTAATGTCTGATATTCATTTATGACCTTTTGATTAATCTGATAGATGTGGGCTAAAAATTAGAGAAACCGGCCTCATGAGTGGCTAGAAGGGGTCTTAAGAGTGTTAGGATTGGCTCCCTCAACCCACATCTCTTAGATTGATCAAAAGGTCATAAAGGGATATAGTAACTGATATCGTTAAATATCATTTTAGGAAGAAGGTTGTTATTTTCTAGTTTGGTCTAGTACATTATGTACGTTAAGTAGTACGAATGTATTAGACCAAACTAGAAAATAACAACCTTCTTCCTAAAGGGATATGAGACTGTCATGAAAAAATATCACCACATTGAGTCCAGTAGTCACCACTTTTTACAACGAACTAGGCGTTGATCATGAATCATGATGATTCATGATACAATTTCTGATGAGCTAAAGCTTAATTTTTCTGAAAGCAATTGCACAATAGCTGAGAAAAAAGTTCTCAACAACACACACGCAAAATGTTTGAAGATATGCTTATTTGCATGCAAAACTCTACTTTACAAACATAATCAGATCATCAAATAACAAAAATTTTATGTCCTTGTTTTCTGACAACATCTGCTAACACTGCATTGTACCGCAATCACTCAAATAAAGACTTATCAGCACTTGAACATCCACACTTGAACCGTTTTCTGTTCAAAAATCTTAATTTCATCTCAATCTGAAGACGCAAAAAGAACAAATGTCAAAAATTACAATTTTTAAAGTGAAAAAAATTTAAATGTGATTAAAAATAATATAAAATATAAACAACTATTTTCAGAGAATTTCATGCCTGGACTGAGCGCACTTCTGGTCAAGGTTCGATAATTGGTGCTTGGGGTGATGCCGTTGGACGATCTGAAAACGGTGGTTTAGTTCACGCTAGAACTGTGGATTGGGTGATGGATGCCCCTTTCCGAAACTATCCTCAAATTACTGTTTATCACCCAACCACTGGTCACAATTTTGTAACCATTGGTTTCACAGGTTTTATTGGGAGTATTTCTGCGATTAATGATCAACAAGTGGTTATTTCGGCTAGTAATGTTCAATTTCCAGACGAGAGTTTTGGATCAAACATCAAAAACGGCCCTGGCTTGCCCTTTGTTTTTCTCGTGCGTGAAATTGCTCAGTTTGATAACACTTTCAAAAATGCAGAAGATCGCATCATATCTACTCCTAGAACTCTAAACCTTATTTTGGGTCTTGGTGATGGGAAAATCGAAAAATTTAATGCTGTTCAATATTCAAGATCTATCACAAATTTTATGGATGATACAACCCCTTTGCCAGCTTGTGCGCAAAGTGAAAATATTCATAATGTGGTTTATATTGGGCTGGATTGGTGCTGCCCTGGATATACGCAAAAATTGGCTCAACAACTTTTACTAGCAAAAGATACAATTAATCCGAATAGCGTTAAAGAAACAGTACTCCCTAAAACTGAAATTGGTTCTGTACAATCAGTTATTTTCAATGTTATAGGTTCGGTTTGAAGACATTTAACAACAGTTTTTTTAAAACTAATATCAGAATATTTTATTTCAAAAACTTGAGGTTTCGGCGGTTTAAAACCATATTTAATGAATATTATTCATAAGTAATTATTTTATGTGAAAAACACAAGGTTGAACTTTAGCACGAGCTCTAGAAATGCACAGAAATTTTTTTTTGGTTAAAAGTTGCAAAAATTATTTTCCCATTTTTGAGAATAAAGTATCAGAATATCAGAACCATCTTTGATTGTGTTTTCTTAAAAATCACATGAGAGGCAAACAAAATACCGCGACTCCAGTAAGACTCATTCAGCAAACCTTGCGACTAATTTCAAAGGTGACATCATCAAAATTAAAGCACAAAAAACCCAAAAGTAACGACATGGATGAAACCGGTTACATGGTATCATCTTCCATGTATGATATTTTTCAAAGTGTGGTTAATGTTTCATGATTTAGGTCTATATAAAGCTAAATAATGTGACTTTATTCCATCTTGGTTAATTGATGACTTTTTCATGATCTATGAATTAAAATTTCACCAGATTTATGCATTTTTCAGAATTCTGGATACTTTGAAAATTCTTAATTTTTGCTAGCAATTTCAAGTGACCGAAATTTACAAATTTTCTCTCGAAAACACACAAACAGGTTTTAGATTATTTAAGAACAGTACAAGGGTGAAAGAATGCGGCATTCTGAATGCCTCTCTAGAAAATTGTATTATATGATATAATCTATATTAAAATTTTAGTCTTTATCGTTTCGAAGATTTAAGTATTTTACTTTTTACAATTTTTTTCATGTATTTCATCATTAATAATATTATATAAATAGCGTCATTTTTTAAATAGGAAGGCCATTTGTGGCATAAAAGGAAGGATAATAAAAATCATAATGGAGATTAATTCTAACTGCGACCTTTTCATTTCCCCTCAACCATTTAATTTGATTCAAACCATAAAAGATGAATTAATGTTCGTTGCATTTGCCAGGCCAAATAAGGCGTTTTCAAATGGTGAAGCTTACCGCCAATCATATTATCAACTGGATGTTAGAAAATTATTTGATGAGGTGCTTACTCCGCAGAAATTATCTTAACGAAATGAATTTATTTGCTCCTGAAAAGCTTTTAGTCAAACCTATAATGTATAAAATACTACAAGCCCTTTCTCTCTTGGAACAATTATCAATATCAGCAGTGAATGTAGTTGGAACAAATAAATCCAGGCATTTTTATGGTCGAAAATTAAGTAAAAAACCTTTTTAACAAATCTAATTATTTTAGTTTTCTTAATCAAAGTGCCTCTCATTGGTAAATATAATGTCGAAATCGTTTGCATTGAAATTTTTGTAAACTCCTATCTGATAACTATATTTTTATAAAACTACGTAACTTAGTCTACGTTTCACGTTAGCATTTGAAATCTTAAGGTCACGAAAAAATTTTGTTGGCAGAGAAAAGTTTTCTTATCTAATTAAATTCAGTGGTTTTGAGACATAAAATTATTATATTTTTTCTATCAAAGATAGTTTTTATTTGACATTGATATGTGTTTGTATAATCCCAGATACTTCTATCACTTAATCGAGCTTCTGAGGCTCGATTACTTAGGTTTGCGAAAAATGCACCTTAATTCAAAAATGTAATTTTTCGCAAAATATTGTAAAAACTGAATCTCGCGCGTAAATAAATCAAGCTTTCGGAATTCTGTGCACTCCTTTCTATACCTGAGCCGAAACGTCAAATAAAAACTATCTTTGATAAAAATAATTATCTAATTAAGTTCTTAAACAGCTGAAAAAAAATGTTTCGAATCCGGTAACATTATTCAGTATTTTAGACTTTAAACATATAAAATGGTCCGATTCTGACTTTTTTTAAGTTTCCATAAATATGTGTGGTTGTTGATCTATCTAAAAACTCAATTGGATCATTTTTACCAAGAGCGTAAATGTTAACGATGTTGTCACCGTATTCACGACTGAGACGCACTTTCCTTTAGAAGATGATTATGAAAGTAACTAAAAATTAGACTGTCACCTCCGGATTCACCAGACGTAAACTGGAAAACAATTTGTGTCATGTCAACTTAGTTTTCTTTATAATTTCTTGCGAAAAATGAGTTTGTGACATTTCAAAATTAAACCGAAATAATAAAACGGAAATGACGACAGTACAACTGATAAGATTTGAAAAATTTTTCAAAAACATGTTTTTCGGATTTTCAGAATCTCACTTTCTAGATTTAAGGATTTTTTTTACCGCTCTGATCGAGGTTCCGGAGCCGACAACCTTTAAAAATAAATTATAATAATTGTACAGTTCAAAAAAGTTTTGTAAAAGAAATTTCCTATCATCTCGATAAAAATTATTTAGACAATAAACAATCGTCAGTGGCCCGTTGGAAAAATAGTATCCATTCAACATAATGTCCCACAAAAATCCCTTGAAAATGTCTGAACTGCTTAAGATTTTAATACATAAACATCCGAATATTGTTAGTTGATTTGTCTATTTAAACCGCTTTACTCCTTGAATAAATGCTCACATACACATCGCGATAATCATTATTTAAATAAAATTTTAAATTTTCTCAATTAACTGCTTGCCTTTTTACCTCGATGGAACAACTTTGTGTGCTTCTTGATTCCCCTTGATTATTATTAGCGTTCAAATTTATCACACCAAGTACCCACAAAGTACCATCGAACGTCCTCAGAAAAATATCATAATTATACTGACACTAGAATAATATAATCAACCTTATACTAGTACTAGTATATGACCTCCGAATTAGTTTCAGAGTTTACCGTGATACGGCGTTTTTGAGTTAACCGTTGTGTATTTTAGGAACAGATAAATTTTCAAATAAGTTAATGTCTAAAGCATATTTAACAAAAATTTTAAATTGCAAAGATTTTTCTAAAATTTTGTATAAGTTCTACTGGATAAAGTTAGTGTTGACAATGAATTTGATATTGTTTGAAATATTGAAGCTCACTAAAATGATATCAATTGGCTATTATTGACATTCATGTATGATGGTTTCAAATCATATAAAATTCATGGGTCACTAGTAAAATTCATATAACGTAAAATGAATAAATTATTCATTTACATTTTTTTTTCGTTGTACAATGCATTTTTCAAATATGTCTTTTTAAACAGTATTTTGTCATGCAGAAGAGTGCAGTGCAGTATCTACTGTAATTTTCAGTATTTAAATAAATTCTCACGGTATTCTCAATAGCGTAAGAACTGCATTGGCACCACAAACCACCGCTAACTGTCAGGTAATCCTATGTGAAAAAAGGATACCATCCCTACATAGGGATATCGCCAGTAACCACATCCTACCATCTCAAGGATTTTGTCTCGTCATCTTTAGGGCAAGCCAAGTTGGATCGTTGTTTCTCAAATGTCCACACAAGAAAAAGTTAAAAAAATTGAACAAGATTTTTTTTTTATTTATAAATTAATGCTCAAAATAGAATGATTTAATCATGTTATGGTTATATTTATAAACTTGGTTTCAATGATTACTTTTTTGAGATGACAACATAAACCACACATATTGGTTAAAACCAACTCCCTTTATACACTTTGTTTAGATGCGTAGCTCACAACTCCTTGTAAACGTGTGATTTTAACGTTGTGGCTACGCATTCTAAGCAAAGTGAAAGCAAGAGATTGTATTCCGGGATGGAATATTTCTGAAGGATACCTACTGTAATATAATAAATTCAAACTTGAAAAGAAAATATTTTTAAAATGTATATATTATAGTCAACAATGGGTAGGTTTTCACGCCATTTTGATGTCAAGAGTTATAAGTGTATCAAACGGGCTTGTATCTCAGAAAAGTAGTCGGGCCACAAAAGAGGTGAGCAAAATGTTCTGGTGGCCCTTCTTACATTTCGATGTACACAATGGCTTGGACTAAGGCTATATCATTATACAACTGTTGTGTTAGAATGCGTAGCCACTACTTTTTTAACGGTGATTTAACGTTGTGGCTACGCATTCTAACCAAGGTGATAAAGGATATAATCCACGTCCAACGGCGCTCAACTCAAGAAACCTGGTCAGGTGGTGAAGCCTTATTCGTGAAGCAAACTGGACCAATTTATCGGCTTGAAAATTTCTACAATCTAAAAAATTGAGTAGATAAATTTCTCTACTACATTTTTATGACATGCTGAAAATTTTACGCGGGAAGAATCAGAAATATAATTAAATTTGTTGTGTGGAAATATTATCGATTTTTATTTGCGGATTTATGTTTTAATTTCAGTGAACGCTTGATTCAGAACAGTCCTCATAAATTGATAAAAAGTGTGATCGTAATAAAGACCTAACGATTCAACAAGAAAATACGGTTTCGATTTAAGACCAGTTTTCCAAAAAATTGAAAAATTACTAAGAACTGGCTGTTTCAGGTGAAGTTGACGGTTTTATCTTGAGCTTTATCTTTACATTCCAAAACTACCTTCAATATGTTTTTCTTAAACTGAAGTATTTCTTTATCTGGAAGTACAAAGCTAAATACATCACCATTGGTAATTACACTACACAAATTTAACTCGGAATTACACGCTCTTGCATGTAAATTTGCATGAACATTCCAGAATTAAAAAAACTTTTCAAATAGTATTTTTTATTGAAGGAAAAATTGAAATCATTTGCAAAATTGTAATTTTGCGGAGAAATGAAAATTTCGATCGTATTTTTTAATTTAAATAAGCTAAAGCAGTCTAAATTTCATTTTAAAATATTTTATCTATTTCGAAAATATGAAATTTAATAAGAAAATTAAAAATTTCACTAGAAAATTGAAAATATTAATGATGAAGTGTAATTTTAACGAAATATTATCAGGTTTTATGAAAATGAAATTCATATTTCAAATTTTTTTTTAAATGTAATAAAAATAAATTCGATTATCGAAATTGTTATAATCAAGTTTAAAATAAATTTGAAATTTAAATTTCTTTCAAAACGTCGATGCATTCGAATGAAAAAAGGTTCGGCTCTACAAAGGTCGGCGTAAATTTCAAAGAAATTTTGCAGTATTTTTTAATTGTTCATAAAGAAATCATCACACAAAACTTGCTATATTTTGAATTTTTGAAATCTTGAAACTTCCAAAACTTGTATTTAAAAAACCTAAAACATGCTCACGCAAAAGTTTGTTTCATTGATTTTATAAAAGATGTTTTTACATGGCCAACATAGTACATAACTATATCTGTCGAGTATCTTATCTCAGAATTTTTGAAGATTAAAAATTGCTAGCTTCAGTTGTACAAACATTTAATACTCTCAAGTGAGAAACCGAGTATTTTAAAATAATGTTTTTCACTTTCTGCGATTTTTGTTTCAGCCACCCCTCAAAAAGGTGATAACTTTTTAGCGCCCACCTCAAAGTCTTGACTCCATCACAAACTTGAGGAAGCAAAAAAATTGTGTGAGACTAGGAATAATAAAGATAAGGATTAAGATAAGAAGATGAATCAATTCTTGATAATAACTATAAAAAAACGGGGTTTAATTAATAAAAATAGAAATATGAAATGTATAAAACGTGAAATGTATAAATTTCGAAGAAAGCATAAAATGTGTGTGAAATGTATTAAAACTTTAGTTTAGACAATATAGACTTCAATTATATTTATTTGTTCTTGAAATTTATTATGAAATGAATGGACCAAGATGATTTTTTGAGTCGAGATTTCTATAATACCAGCACCGCCAGATCTACGTTTTAAGTATAAAATCAGTGGTCGACAGATCGTTATAAAAAACCTCGGATCGAAGACTTTCAAAATTTTTACATAAAAAAGTCCTGTTATACAGTGAAAATTATCAAAAAAAATTCACAAACGTCAATTATTTAAAAAAAATGATTGATAACTTTGTAAATGCTTCATTCATAAATAATTAAGAGTCCTTTATTACGATTTAAGGGCATCTGGTCACGTATAAATACAAATTTTTTCAAAAGCTCTCGCAATTTTACGACATAATATTTTGATGAAAAAATTCCCCCTTCAACCTCGGACCGAGGTCCTCGGTACTAAGCAGGGGTCGGCAAATTTTCTGAAAGCGTTTGCTCTGCTCTTACACACTTTTCGAACTTTTCCCCCTTATCTGATGCCAAATTTGGACAAAGCGTCACTCCCATTAGAGTTGCCTCGGGGTCTGAGTTAAAAAATATAACTTACTGAGGTCTGAAATTGACCTTAAAAAGTGAAATAGAGCAGAGTCTGCCAAACCCTGGTACTAAGACAGTTGATTAAACAATTTCTCTCACAATATCTCAACACTTTTACCCCCTTTACACCCGAAAAATCATTCGAAGACGTTACTTTGGGCGCTAATTACCGAAAAAATGAAAATGCTTGCAACTTCACTGTTCTTCAGTCCTTCAGATTAAAGATAGACTTAAATTTCTTTATTATTTACTTACATTTTGACTTTTTTCACCCCGTGAAATAATTACCTGCGGCCTACGTAATTCACTTGTGAGAAAATGAGAGACGTCAGAATAAACTCCTATTTATTTTTGGATTTAGAAATGCGCCAAGGGATTCCCAAAGATACTGGGACCGTTAATATCAACGCATTTAATGTGGAAACTCAGTCGAGCATTACAGACTGTTATTTAAAGTGACCAGAAAAATGAATAGTTATGATGAAAAAATTGCATTTGAAATAATTGATGGGAAATTACTCGATCGAAAATTAAGTGCAAATTTTTCAGGAAAATCGACTGTACTAGTTAAAATAAAAACTATACAAGTATATTTATTTAATAGTTTTTAATTCATAAAATATTCAAACATGCCTTTTTTCGGTTTTTTAAAATGCCTATATTTTACTCACGCATATTTTTTGTCTTCACCTCTACGTAGCGTGTCCACCATTGATATGGTGGACACGTTACCTTTACGCCCGACGCGTGGCGACGTCTGGAAAAAATAATTTTTATTCTCAAATTCGTGGGTTTTTGCGCAGGCTGACGTAAGTTTTCGCCCGACGCTGCTGTGATTAAAGTGTGATAAAGGGATATGAAAACAAAAATAAATTGAAGTCCTTAAATGCTTCTGCGAATTAAAGAAAAATCCTAAAATATTGAAAAGCGCTTGTTCTGAAGTGATTTGACTCCAAATATTTTATACATTTTATGTTTACTTCATTTTACGTTTTATCCATTTCACCTAGTGCTAAAAGATTTTTTTACTTTTACATTTTTTAAATATTTTTCAAATTTATTCATTTCACATAATTACTGTTGCACAATGTTTATAGCGGTCTGCCCTCTTATTAAATCCGCAACAGAGTCATGTGAAACGACGGCATTTTTAAGTAAACAGTTTATGGTGTGATTAAAACTATATTTGTAGAAATTACAAAATTCTTATAACATAATTTGAGATGAATGCAAATTATTTTACAACAATGGCATGTCCATTAAAAATTTGAAAGATGAGTTATTATTTATATCTGACGTTAACCAGTCACCAAATAAGTTATGAGCCATATAAGATATAAGGTATATAAAGATGATAAATTTTTGTTATCAAATTAATTATAAATAGTTTATGCTCTTTAGAAACAAAAAACCGGTTGTCGTGCATCAGTACAGCATCTGAAAATTTAAATGCTGTGTTAACTTGACTGAAATGTACCCAGAAATATTCTGCAGATAGTTTTGAGCACATGACCTAGCAAGGTCTTATACGGGTCGTTAGTAAACGTATAAATATTCGATTTCATAATTCAAAAGACGATAACAAGAGTGCTTGATAATGAAATTCAAAGATAATTCAAGATCAGATCCTTAAGATTGATCCTTGAGATCAGATCCTTAAGGGGATTGTGGGTGCAGTAGTTATTTGCGAACACGGTCTCAATTCGGTATTATTTTTTTCTTGTATCCGACATACGCACGCACACGAGAATTGATTGCATTAAAAAAGTTCATTACGATCAATAATTCGGCATTATATGTGGATTTTTGGATGTGGATATCTATTTAGAGGAAGGTAGATAAAATTGCCTAGGTAAATACAACAATTGGGTGTGTTCAATTCAGGATTTGATTTGTTGTTGGCCCGTCTAACTCTTGTTTGGTATTGTGGTTTGTATTTTACTGTATTTACTGTAAATTGGTTTGTATTTATTTACTAGGCATTTTGATACTTCCTCTCGTATAGGAGTAATGAGTAAACTTAATGAAAGAAATACACAATTAGGTTTTAATGCATTTAAAGGTTGAATGTGATAATATTTTCTAGAAAGAATAGTTTTGACTTCTCAAGGTTACGGACTACACTAATACAGGATTGGAAATAACTTACTCATTCTCACAAAGATATTGAGTTAAAAGCCTTATTTTCCCCCAGCAAATTACTGGAAGCACCCACAATCCCCTTAAAGATTGAATACTGCAGAACGATTTGAAATTTATTTCATTGTATAGCTTTATAAAAAAATATAAATTTTGTCCGTAATTTTTGGAACTTCCAACCCAGAAATCATTTCTACAAATGTTTGTATCATGGAATGATAACTGCAAAATATTTAAAATGACAGAATGAAGCCGAAACGTTGATAATATATTTGTTATGAATACATCATTAGTTATATTGGTCTAATTTGAAGATAAACAATAATAAAATTCAAATTTGAGTTGAAGAGAAAATTTTTAGACAGCATTTTCTTTGATCCAATCAGACATAGCAGCAACTTTGGAATAGATTCCTGGAGCACCTTCACCTGCACAACCGTATCCCCAAGAAACAATACCATTCAGAACTGGCTTATTATCTTGAATACAAATGAATGGTCCACCTAAAATTTAGTGTTGAGTGAATTGACAAATATAAATCGAAATTTTGCTCACATTTTTATTAACCTTATCCTTTATAAAGCTTATGGCAATAACTTTTGGAAGTATTCATTTTTGGCCAATAATATTTTTAGTTGACTATTTTAAAATTTCTTTTTTTTTCTTTGAATAGTGCACAGTACAAATACAAGGGGTATTCAATATTCCAGCACTTATTAATTTTTCAAGTGAACCGGTTGGTTTTTATTCGGAAAATATATACTGATTATATTTTCGCGACATAAGATAACTTATTACACAAGTTCTGTCTCAAACTGGTAGACTTTTTTGGCCTACGCATGTGTTTTTCTCTAGTCATTTACGTCATTTAAGATGACTGACTCCCGATGTTCAAAACAGGATGATCAACTAATTAGATCAAGTTTTTGGTTCAATTTTATGACCAAAAAAGCTTTCTTTTTCTGAACCCCATTTTAAACAACATTTCTGACTCATTTTAATATTTTGTTATACAACTTTGTATTCTTAATATATGCGTTGGTAAAGATTCAATCGATTATCTTGAAATTAACACTAACCAGAATCGCCTTGGCAAGCATCTTTTGATTCATCAGTTAAGCCATTTCCGTCTAAGTCAGGGAGTCCAGCACAAAATTCGGCACTATCAGTCACTGCTCCATCATAAACTGAGTGGTCAAGACAGTATTGTGCTGACATAACATTCACTGCAACATCCCTGAAATTTATCAGTTAAAGATCTGCTATTATCACGGAAAACATGGCATACATTTTTGTAAATTCGTTAGTTCGATTTTTGTCAAGTGATGAGCAACAAACTAGTTTTCTTTTTACCTCCACCGTGGGGTATTAAGTTTAAGTATCCCAAAAAAAGGAGCAAAAATCTTAAATGCATTGCTGTGACGCACATATATTTGAATTTTACTGAAAAATACGAGATGCCTGAAATTTTTCGAACAGTCGAATAAATTTTGAAACATTTATCTTCAATTCTAAATTCCTTTTCTGTAAAATTGAAACATACCTAAGTTTGTATGAGCTTGTACCACCAGATGATGTAGTTCCCCATCCTGCAACATAACAATGAGCTCCATGATAAGCTGCATCTTCATGACCATCTTGGTTTGGTAGACAAATTGGTTCGTAACAATCCTAGAAAAAAATTTGTTTGAAAGAATAAAATTGATTTAATCCTTGAAAAATAAGGCTAATTTTATACATTATAATTTCTTTGGGCATGCGCTAATTTTGTGACGGGAATATACATAACTTCTTCTATAACGCTTTAAATCACATGTACGATAAAAAAGCGATATATCTCGACAATAAATCGCGTTATCAGTCGCAGTCTATTTCACACATCTATCCATTCAATCTTATCTTTTACTCAGACAAACTAATCAATTATCCAAAAATAATTATATATCTATACTAAGACAAAAAAAGACGCCTAAATTCGATCAAAAAATACAAAAAGGTCTATTTTAATAATAATATATGAGTTTCGCCTTTTTTCGAGACTTTATTTGTCTATATTTTTTATGAAGATTCATTTTTGTTCAATTGCGAAAAAATCGTTGTGTAGTAGAATAAAAAGACTGATATCAATATTTTGTGATAACGGGGACCTTGATTTTCATTAAAGCCTAGAATTAGATTGGTATTTGTGATAAGAAAAATATTTATCACGTGAGGAATTCTTACTGCGAAAAAAGTTAAAGTAAGCCTAAACTAGGCTGTCCTAGAAAAAAAATCCGTGCTTATTTCTTAAGGGAGTGGGTGTCGCAAATTTGAGCCTCTTCCAAGGTCATTTCCCGTCAAACTAGCAAAGGTGATATTCCAAAAACATTTGTTACTAACAGAACCAACCTTCGTGGTAATTTGGAATTTAACAGTAATCTGATACAATCCCACCTACGCCGACACCTGCGCTTTTACAAAGCCTCTTAAAAAGACACGCAGTTGGTACCTACTTCTTCAATTTTCATCATTTTTTATTATTTTTTTGTGTTGGGTTCCGGAAAAGCCTAAAAAATCGTGAAAAATTGCTTTTGATTAAAAATTTTGCTTTCGGCGGACAAAAACGCTAAAAAACTAAAAATTAAAATTTTGAAATGATCAGTTTGGGAGGATCAGGCAAAAGCTATCTCCTCCACCAGTTTGAGAGATATAGTTTCGACTCAAACTGCATCTGAAAGCACAAGACTTGTTCAACAATAAACTAAAGAGTTTTTTTCGAAATTTTGCTTTGGCGTCTCTTGGGGGCCATGGCAACTTTTCATTT
>SCLH01000335.1:158662-170899 GCA_004367855.1 Oikopleura vanhoeffeni
AATGATCACGTGACCGTATATTTAAGGAATAAGGTTGGTAAAAGTCGTACTGTTTTTTTCAAAAATTGCTTAATCAATTTTTGGAAGAAGTGAAGTGGTTCTTTAGAAGTTTTTAAGACTTTTTTCTCATTACATCAAAGTCCAAAAACGATAACGTGACCTTTAAATTTGGAAATAAGGTTTTGGTTCAAGTAAACAAATAGTAATCAAATTACGTCGAAAAATTTTTTTGGTCAATTGACACCTAATTCTAGAGTTTTGAACATAAATATATTTTCCAAAAACGTCACGTGATCTTATTTTTCGAGAAATAAGGATTGATTTATGACATATTCGAAACCTTATTTTTGGATTATTTCGTCACGTGATTTTATTCAGACTTTGGCGTAAGGTGAAAAAAGTCTTAAAAACGTTTGAAGTTGACCCTGGAATTTTTTTGACGTAATTGAACGTCTCTTTTCAATTCACGTGTAGTTACTATGTTTTTTTTCACGCTAAGATTACTCATCACGTGGAAGCCCTAAATATTCTCTACAGGAACATTTTCTAAGACTTTTATTGCATACAGTATGGCCTCCGGTTTAAATAGAGCATTCTAGAAGTCAATACTGTTCACAGAAGAATGGCGTACGGAAGAATGAAAAGAAGGATCACGAGAATAATATTTCAAAAAAAAAATTAAGACTTATTTTTACATAAAATGATGATAAAACTTCCATTTTTTTTGCAGATGCTACCCAAATGGCGACCGGTTTGATATTTTGAATTTTTAAAATGGTCGAATGAAACCCTTAAATTTGTGTGTATTTATGCACTTGTTTGTGAGAAATCGACGAAAAATGCAGAGAATTTTTAAGTTCTTATCTCCATTTTGATGACTTTATTATTAACTTTTTTAACAAATTGTTTTTATAGGATGTAGAGAATTCTTAAAAAATAGAATCATTGAACAATATATGGATAATGAATCGGATATAGCTTGATGTTAAAACGGCAAAAAGCCAGCGGATGGCTCGAGACACTAACGGGTCAGAGATTGTCGGCCCACAAATACGGGAAGTTTTTTGATTAAAAATAATATTTCCGACTTGTTTTCTTAATTATATTTATTATTTAGGGGACGAGATAGCGGAATCGCTCAGAATATTATCTTACGTATATCTCTTCATCACACTTTGCTTAGATGCGTAAGCCAAATAGGAGATCAATAGAAAAAAATAACATCAGAAAATGACGTGGCTACGCATTCTAAGCAAAGTGTGATAAAGGGATATGTGTTACATAATGTGTATTAAAAAATTATTTCAAAAATAATTTTTTTTTCTCAAATCAGAAAAATACCTCAAAGTTGGCGAAATTGCAATATGAGAAATTTAATTATTAAATTTACGGAACAAAAAAGAATGCATGAAAATTTTTGTTTTGATGATCTTATCAGAAATTTTATGGTGTTTATTGAACCGGAAGCTCAATCCCGTGAAAATTCTAGAATTTTAGAAATGTCCAACAATTTTTCTGTGATATAGCCAAAAAACTATACAGCCGAAATACTATCTTACCGCTTCAATGGCTTTCAATGGCAAATCCATCATCTATCTCCGCGCAGATAACGAAAGTGAGTTCAGTAAAATTTATTTCCTGTTTGCCTAGAAATCGTCTTTTGATTCACCACAAAAAAAGAATTTCAACTTTTTGGATCGAAATAAAAAACTACTCATAAATTAAAGCAAAAATTCAAAAACACCTTTTCCACTGCAAAGATGCAAAAACAGTGCACTGTATCAGTTAGGGAAACTTTGACTGACTTTAAGAAAATCCACCAGTTATAGCGTTGTGTACCAGTTTGGGGTGTAACAGGGGAGAAGCGAGGACTGTATTTGATCTTTATTACAGCAAATGACAGTTTGAATTAATTTTTGCGGGTATTAAAGAAGTACTATTTTTGTCAGTCATTTATGTACATATCGGCTTCTTCCATCATTCTGTAATGCATTCAAAAAACTTTTAATCGTAGAAAATTTCGAGCATTTTTAGAAAATAATAAATTTTTGATGACAATATACATTTTTTATAAACGCACTGTTGTGAAGAAGGTTTTACCAGTAAGTAGGACCTTCAAATATCAAATGTGATTTAAAAAAACATATTTTCACTTTGAAATTTTTTTTGATTATTTCTCTCACAAAGTGAATCAGGAAAATAAAAAATTTCGAGTTGTCTAAGTTGAACACCGTGTGTCGGTTAAAGACAAAGTGTCATTTTCTGGTGATACTTTTAAGTCCATGTTCTTTAACCAAATAGACTTATTAGATGTGAGATAGAAAAAAATCATAAAATTATTGACCGCGATTCAATAATTATGCGAATGATCATAAACACGATCAAATGGTCCTTGCAGCAAGGACCCTGCTAGCAATTACAAACAGTACTTTGAAACATTAATTGGACATCCGCTATGAAAAAATTAAGTAGACCATGCAGCATGAGTTTAAATTATCGTATTAAAAATTTATCGTGAAGGTATCGTTAATAACGTATTTTTTAATACCTCAAAAACCTTTCAAAAACGTTTTAAGTTTTTTATTATCACCTTAAAAGTGCCTGTAAAATGCTTTTATTCCTTTAATTATTTCCAAAAGCTCCATTGTTAAAATATTTCTGTCAGACTGTTAATCATGCAGCATAAATTATGCTGCATAATCTATGCATGGTCTACTAAATTTTGTCAAAGCGGCTTTCCAACTAATTTTCAATAATACAGTATTTGTTTCGATCATAGCAAGGTAGACTCAACTCTGTGAAAGATTAAAATTTCTGACTGTTCACCAAAATAAATCAAATTGAAAAAATTGTATTTGAATTAAGGGGGTGGTGTTAGTGATTTTTGGGATTTCAGAGGCTTCGTACGGTTAGACAAATGCAGACTGGACATTTTTGAAACATACATTAGGAAGATCTATCTTTGATCTCGCGATTCCATTAGACAGTTAAGTACGACTCCCACCAACCATCTGGTCAACAGCGGTTAAACACGAGCTCCTCAGTTTGTTTCAAAGAAACAAGGATACAAGAGCTTATATCGGAAAATTTTAAGATTTGGTGAGAATCCGGAAAATTCTCTGAATTTTAGTGGATCGGTTCCGTTTTTTTCGATTTTTGCCTCAGGGGTCAGCAATCTGGTTGAATGTGCCGAAAAAGGGTGTTTTTGACTTTTTTGAGTTTTGATAAAAGGCTTTTTCTGGGAATGGCAAGCAACGTCATTTTTGGAATGTAAACAAGCTTCAAAGGGTAGTGAACATCAATCGGTTGTACATTGTTTAATTTCGCTGGATTGGGCTGGTAAGATCGACAAAAAAAGTGCGTGGAAATTCGGACAATTTTTGAATGTGAAAGTAATGATTAGAATGCCACCAAAAGATTTCCTTGGGTTGGTTTGCTGGAGACGATGATACCACTATGGGTCTTGATTTTGAACAAGCGGATTCTAGAAAAATTTAAGTTTTTCATCAAAATTATTTTTTGATCTCTAGCCCCGTTTTTGTTCGAAATCAGACCATAGTTGCTAATATCGTTTCCAGCAAACCGTACCCAAGGAATATTTTGGTGGCATTTCTAATTATTACTTTTATATTCAATATTGTCGATTTCGCGCACTTTTTTGTCGATTTACAGCCAATCAGGGGGAAATTCAAAAAAGGACAACCGATTCGATGTTCACTACCACTTGGGCTTCTTACATTTCAAAAATGACGTTTCTTGCATTTCCACAGAAAAAGCCTTTATCAAAACGTCAAAAAAAGACTCTTTTTCGGCACATTCAACCAGGTTGCTGACCCCTGAGGCAAAAATCGAAAAAAACGGAAACGATTCACTAAAATTCAGACAATTTTCCGGATTCTCACCAAATCTCAAAATTTTCCGATATAAGCTCTAGGATCCTTGTTTCTTTAAAAAAAGCTGTAGAACTCGTGTTTAACCGCGGTTAACCAGATGGTTGGTAGAAGTCGTACTTAACTGTCTAATGGAGATTAAAAATAGGTCTCCCTGATGTATGTTTCAAAAATGTCCAGTCTGCATTTGTCTAACCGTACGAAGCCTCTGAAATCGCAAAAATCACTAACACCACCCCCTTAAAATCAATGAAATTTTCCATCACGTAGACCTTACTACCTTTGAATGTGATTTTTTAAAGATTTTTATTTGAATAATAATTGTTTGAATACTTTCATGACATCTTCATCAAATTGGTGAACTCTGTCGCTATCAACCGAGTTCACAGGAGATGACAATTCTTTCGAATACGTGTCTAAATAATCTATTTTCAATTAATTTCTGTTTGTGATGATAATGTTCTTGATTTTGTGAATAATTTTGCTAAAAAGAGCCCAAGGCACGTGACCTTCATTTTTTTTAGGTAAAAAATTATGAAGTCCTCCTTGATTTCAACTCGTTGTGCATCTGAAATGATAGAAAAGGAAAGGATGAGTTGTCTCGGGATTTTAATAGATATCTTTCCCAACCTAAGTCCATCTTAAAAATGGTCACTATCTCTTTAGCGGCGTGTCGAATCGCATGATGTTTCTTAGTGGAATATCTAGTGAATATGGGGTACTCAACGGTTTTTTAATTTCAGTTAGGGACATTAATAACCTGCACCAATTTAGCCTCAGAGGCCACAAATGCATTCGGCTCTTATTCATAAAAAAATTTTCGAGATTTTTCTCAAAATTTTTCGAGTTTTTTCAGATTTTTCTAAGTATTTTTTTGAGAACAAAAACATAAACCTCAATTTAATGAAAAATTCTAAAAAGAAGTAAAAGTGCAGTAGCACCTTTTTACTTCAGTTTTTGCAGTAGCTTCATTTGAGGGTACTTTCGGTACAATGCGGATGAAATAAATTTCTAGGAAACTCCAAAAATTGACTTCCGGGAACCAAAATGCAATTTTCTATAATAGGAGCAATGGATTAAAGAAAGTTTCAACTAAACATTTGAGATAGACATGTGTCTACGATATATCACAATATTAAAAAAAAATCGACCGAATCGTTTTGAGAAAATTTTGTTTTAGTTTGAAATTTTCATGGTTTTACTTGAATGCTAGTAATAAGGGGATCACAATGTCAGAGCTGACGTTAGCGCAAATTTTTCTTCAGTACAGACTCCATGTCCATGAGCTTTCTCTTGATGGTACTTTCAACTCGAACGATGAAATTTTTTTTTATAGAATCATTTGAAAATTGGAACTTCCGGATAACTAATCTGCAATTCTCTTAAATAGGAGCGATTTTCAAAAACAA
Source organism: Oikopleura vanhoeffeni (assembly GCA_004367855.1). Lineage (NCBI taxonomy): Eukaryota > Metazoa > Chordata > Appendicularia > Copelata > Oikopleuridae > Oikopleura > Oikopleura vanhoeffeni. The sequence goes on from SCLH01000335.1 coordinate 163,962, forward strand.
TTTTCACTAGAAATTGAGAAGACATGTTCTCCGATTAATACCTAATTTATAAAAAAATCGACCGATCGTTTTGTTGGAGAAAATTGAGCTTACAAATTCTAAAATATTCAAAAATTACGGTTTTCATTATTTCTTTAGAACAAGTCCGATTTGAAATTCGGCGAAAATATTTACGATAACTGTCGACGTAGTCGAACTGTTTTCTTACAAATTTTCATCAATTTCCATTGAGCAGTTTCCGGAGATAAAGACATTGAAGTCAAATCCAGTGTTCTAGAACTCTATCCCACTTGGTGCTTGGTGCTTCAAAAAAAAATTTTTACTTTGGTCGGGACGCAAAAGATAGATCTTCAGTTTTAGGGTTTCAGAATTGGCGATAACTTGTTTCGTTTCTTTCTGAGCCCGATCTAAAATCCTCAAACCGGGTTGAGTACCCCCTTAAGTGATACACAACGATCAACTTTAGCGGAACCGTATGCAAGCACCTTACCTCCGATGTATCATGCTCAAGACAATCACTGAGACAACATAAGCGGAATTCGAACACGCGCTATAGATATAGATATAGTAAGCATTTTTAAGATGAACTAGAGTTTGGCAAAGGATATGAGGAAAAAACTTTAAAAGCAAATAAAATTTTGAATAACGGAAGTGTGATAATTTCAAAAATGACCAAAATTTGTTTTTGAAAATGCATAAAAGTTGATTTTCATAATTGAGATTCAAAAGTCACAATTATAATTTATAATCTCCTTGTTTAATTTTATAAAACAATTAAAATATTTTCATTTAAAACTATGTTATTTATATTTTGAGGATCATGTACTGCCTGACGTTAAAATGGCGTCAAGACAAAAATGGTATCATTGAATCCTGATGGAAATTTTTTTTCTTAATTTGCTTGATGTCTCCTGTTCACACTTATATAAATCTTTGCAGCTCAATCGGCAATTACAGTGTATAATTGCTTATTGATCTGCTCTTATTTACATTAGTGTGAACAAGGGTTATCCTTTTCAAACCTTGGTAGATCTTGAAAATGTTTGCTATCTCTATGGCGCGTGTTCGAATCCCACTGATGTTTTCTAAGTGATTGCCTTAGTGATAACGCACCAATCAACTTTGACGCTCCCAATATCAAGCACTTTTTCCTCATATCATATCCAAGACAATCACTAAGACAACATGAGTGGGATTTGAACACACGCTATAAAAAAACAATCATTAGCAAGATCCAATTAGGTTATGAAAAAGATATGGCTTCGAAAGCGACTGTATCGAATTAAATACAACGAATCACTTTGTGTCTCGACATCATTTGTAACTCACGCAGTATAATTTCTCAAATTTGAAATTACCTTGATCAAATCGTGTACTTTGAATATGAGTCATAGCCGCCATTGTTGGAATTGCAAGTGCATCCATTAAAGTCTGGGTCTTTCGTTTGTGGCTAAGTAAAAAATATAATTTGCTTTGAAGTTAAAAGTTTTAACGTTTATCAGTGAATTGTAGGTCAATCACAGGTGAATTGTGGGAAATAAATATTTTCACGATGAAAATAAAGGAAATGATTAGGAAGTCTTCTCTTTTAAGGAAATACATAGTTTAACGAAAGGTTATAAATCTTGGGTCTATGGCTTACGCGATAAATCTATAATTTTAAAAAACTAGTTAGTTAAACTGCAAGTTAAACTCTTTGAACTCTAAGCTTTTGATTGCATGTGTTTTGGTCTCTTAAATTATTTGAACCAACTGGTTGAAAATGTTCGGCGTCCTTATTGCTGAGAAACTCAACATTTCAGGAAAGTGCATGACTATTGATGCGATTAATCACTTTTGTATATTTTTTTATTTTGGTTTTCTAACTCTCGTGTCAGTCTTGTTTTTCAAAAGTCGATGTTAATTGATTTCGATCAAAATTTTATTTCTTAAACCCTTGGAGGCTCCTGCAGCACTTAAGTGGTGCGACTTTGAGAGTTTATTACGGGAAAAGTAAAAGTGCTTGGAACTTTATTGTACTCTTGTCCTCGAGATTAAAGGGGTGGCATAAACCCGGCATCCTGTAGTCAATATAACTTACGAAAATAGTAAGTCAGTATACTTTTTCATGCTTATTATCGTTAGCTGAACCAATTTAAATATGTTTCAGCTTCATAAAATCATTTTTATTCATTTTAGAGAAGATTTGAGTTCGAGTTTTCATCGTTGAAATCGTAAAAATTTGAAAAAAAACGAAGCATTATGAAAATTTTCTGCATTTTTTGTCCAAAATTTTTTTATTGTTTCAATAACTGAAATTTGTGGGTAAAAACCAAAAAAATGGCCACTTTAACTTTTTTCATGGATTCCTACATATTTTCTGACCGCTGTTGAAAAATCAAAATTTTTCATTTTTTAGACTTTTTCAGAAAAATTATGAAAATTCCCAAATCAAGTCCAAATTTTCTATTCGTGGTTTTTTGAATCTCCATAAAAAATCATGCAGAATCACATATTCAATGTTTTGGTATCTATTAAATCGCCGTATGTCAATTAATCGTAGGTCGCGGCGATTATCATTTTGAAACTGTTGATGAAATTTTTAACACTTGACTGTGCACTGAATAAGTGCCATTCGGCACTGAATCTTTATAAATTTTATGGTTGTGAAAAATTCCCAATAAAATGGTAGGTGTAATAGGCGCCATTTTGTTTAATAGTCAGGACATTTTTTGATATTAATTAAAACGCAATTTAAGGTCAATTTTTATCTCAAAAAAGCTGTTTTTCTTTACTTTTCGCCAATTTTTACCTTTTTTCATGAATAAAACCTTTGATATTTAAAAATTTTTCGACTGTGCAGAGTAATTAGGTAACTAATTAGCGGAGTACATCCGACAATGTCTGAAGTTTATTGATATCGTCTTTAAAAAAAAATCTATAGGTTAAGGGGGTACTGATCGGGTGAGGGGGTGAACCGATCAGTACCCCCTTTAGTTGGAAAATGATGCACAGTGCAAAGTGGTTTTTGGTTTTTTAACCATAGTCAGTTATGTATAGAAAATAAAAATGTAAACGTTTGTAAGAATGAACACTTTTGTTGAAGATAAAAAGATAAATTTCCACATTTTTTTTTCTTTCATATATTGCTCTGAAAAAATGTATCAATCTGCTGGACTTATGCCACCCCCTTTAAGGATAGACTTAAACTTAAATAGTATGTAATTTACATTTTGACTTCATTAACCCTATAGAAAAAGCACATTTTTAAATTGTGCTTCAACCTACGCAATTTTTTTGTGAGGAAATTGGAGACGTCAGAACAAAAATTAATAATTGAAAAGATTAAAAATTTAATTTTCTAAAAAGTGACTTCTTCAGAAATAACCTGCGATTTTCGGTCTTTAAGGGGGTACCCTTCATGAATTGAGGCTTAAACAAAAAAAATTCTGAATTTTATTTAAATAATTTTTTTCGAAAAATATGGATAATTTGAAATAAGCTGGTTGTATTTTCAACCCAATAGAGCCTTAGGAAAGTACTTTTTAATAATTTTGAAAATTTCTTGTCTTGATTTCAAGCATTTTAATCAAAAATTATGGATTTTCAGGAATTAGAAGTACTGTTTTTGAAACGAAAAAATTATCGAAATTCTAGTTTCGATAGTAACAGCCCTCCGCGAGGTCATGAACTTTTCATTCATATATGTTACAAAATTGTGACTAAAAAATCTAGAGAGAAATAGGCTTTTCCGCGAGCTTCTTAAAATCAGCTCAAATACTGTTTTTTGCATTTTCTTGAGGGAATTTATTTTGATTTTTCAAAAACGATAGTGACAGACCTGCGTGCGTTTCTTGTGGTTCATAAAATCGAAAATTAATTTTTTTACCCCCAAAACTTACGGAGAAATAGTCTTTTTGCTACTAAATATGACTGTACTTTGAGTCTCGTTCCTGATTGGTCGAGTGATTATTATACAATATTATTATACAATATACAATCAGTGATCCTCAATTATAATTTGCGATGTGAAATTTTGGTTTAATTAATCTACCAGGCTAAACAATAAGGTTTCACAATGTATAGTTTTCCAGGTATTTGCCCTCAAAAACAATGAAAATGGCATTTTCCATGAGGGATTCCCCTTTAATCTACAGGTGTTTTCCGAAAAAATAACCTAACCTACGCAATTTATCGAAATCACTTTCAAATAAATAAAAGTTCACTCAAAGCCGGCAGGACAAAAATTAATAATGCAGCAGTTTCAGAAAACATTTTTTTATAAAGTAATTTTACATTCAGAAGCAACCTGGAATTTCTGGTATTTAATCTACAGGTGTTTTTGATTAAAGTCCGGAGCCTCCAAGGGTTTAGAACATGCGGGAACTGCAAACAAATACAGGTAGCGATATCGCCAGTTAAATATCGCCGAATTTCGACAAATAAAAATTGCGTGGGCAATGCCGTCATATTACAAGACTTAATTTTTCAAATCTTCTTTTTCACTTATTAAGTTTGGTTGAGTTCGTAATTCTAGACATTTTTTTATTTTTCTTCCTTTGAACTTATTGTAAAACTTCTTATAAAATTGACCTTTTCAAACTATGACGTCATTCCGAACACTCACGTTTTTTCATTTTTGAACGTAAAACGTTATTTCTGTCCTCATATCGCTGAAAGTGCCCGATATCGCCAATTTTTTCTGAAAAAAACTCTCGGCCATTGTAATTCCAGGTCATAAAATACTGAACTCAGATTAGCTTCTGCATTTGCTTCGGAAACCCGAAACTTTATAGTCAATATAATTTTTGCCAAAAAAAGTTTTTTTTCTACAAATATTCGTTCTTGACGCTTCCACCCTCTGATTAATAATTACCTATTTGTACTTCTTTTTTTCGATAAAATGCATCCCATATTTCACTTGATTTTAAACATCGAAATTTAAAAGTTGGTTTCTGAATATAATACTAAAATTATTATATGCTCATCGCTTAACGTCAAATACCGTCAAGGATTTTCAGTATTTAGTGAAATATCATAGAAAAGTAATTCGATAATCGTTTAAGTGTATAGATTGCATGTCACCAGAATTATGATAGCCAAAATTTAATAATTTCATCGATTATTTTTTGGTTAAAAGATAATTTTCAGAGTAAATGCTCTTAGCTCAATTTGTTTTTCTTTGACGGAAATCAAGTTTATCTGTAAATTGACAAAGCATGTGCCAATTATAGTTTTTGTCATGACCAGATATATCGAAGATCCTCCCTAGTGTAATTTTTATGTCAATAACAACATAAAAACATAAACGATTGACATAAAAATTACACTAGGCAGGTTCTTCGATATGGGTTCACTTTTTTAATGAGGATCATTTTATTACTTCTGACCAATTTACAAACTCGATATTTTCTGAGAAAAAACACATAACCATAGTTGCGTAGGCTTGCCAATAAATTTTCAAAATATCGAAAAAAACGTTCGACGGAGATTCTTAAAAATCTTTAAAATCCTTACATAAACTTGAAATGGGCTATGAATCATAGCCTATGGTCAAAAACCCTTAAGCATCACATGACATCTTATAAGTTATAACTCAAACGACCAACTTGCTGTGAAACCACAGTTTACTCAGTTTTCTCATCGTTTATTTTTAAGTCAAAACTAACCACAAAAACAATAAATGAAAATTTTTGAAATAACATATAAAAAGTATATTCATTTCTTTAATAAGTTTAATTGAATCTACACTTTTAAGTTTTCAATACACTATGTCATAATTAAATACCTAACATAAAAAATTACTATATTTTGAACTCCTAAATACAAAAACAATCACAATTGTTTTTAATTTTGCCCTATATTTGCCCTCAAGAAGGTTTCGCATATCGTCTACATCATGTTTACTACATGTCATATAAATTATATGATATAATCAAGTATTCTCTAAGTGAGAATAATGAGTTCATATGATTAATTCATAAAAAACAAGGTTTTGTTTTATTTCATTATCAAGTTAATAATGAGTTGATATGAAAAATGCAACAAATAACTTTGTCCAAAAAATCAGTTTAAATGACCAAGTTAGTGGTCACTCACTGTGATTCCAAGCGTTTGAAATGTATTTTATAAAATTTATTTATTTTTAGATCTTTTATGAAATTCTGTGTTCTATATTTTTCTCTAAATAAATATCGTCAATTTTACCGGTTAAATCATCAGCTTTGAACGCCACTTTTATAGCTTTTTCATTGCTCAAAATGTATTTATTTTTATAATGCTCAATTCTGAAGACAGTTTGTCACAGAAAACTTCCTAAATTGATCTAATTTATATTCGCATCATTTGCTTTACTTTTGAAGCAATAAAGTAAAATAAATTAATCTCACCTGCCCAAATCAGTTATAAGAAGATTTGAAGGAGTACTCAACGGCACAAAAGGCTTTTTCGAAGATGATTTACAGAGAAACCGTGTGTTGATTCGAAGAGTTGCTGTTTTGTGAAATACTCTCAACCACCTGAAAAAATCGAAAAAAAGGTTGCCAAAAATTTCAACAAGTTCTTGTCGCGTATTTCACTGAAATAAAGAGAAACTTTAAATAAACCTAATCGCCTTGAGCTTTCACAAAAAAGTTGAAACTTAACTTGGAAAAATATTCAAGTATTAAGGTATCTGTTCAAGTATTAAAGTCTTTTAAATAATTTCTGTAACATTTTTGAACTCGAAGCTATGACTGTGTGATGAAGTCTGTTTTTCGACTCGCAAAATACCAAAAGATATTTTTAAAAAAAACTGACTCAGATTATCTGAGCTTTGCGTCTTTCTCTCAATGAAGCCAAGGTTATTTAAAGATAGTAGCAGCTTATAGCTGCCAGCTATCATCTTAATAACTCATCAATTTGAAACGTTTGCAGTTAAATGCAAGGTTAAATCGTTAATTATCTCATAAATCACTTGA
>SCLH01000335.1:172181-182446 GCA_004367855.1 Oikopleura vanhoeffeni
CAGCACTGGCGCCGTTACTGAGTTGGCACTGGTGCATACTGCGCCGATGCCACGTTTAGAATTACTTACGCAGTATTATTATGCCGGCTCGTAAGGATCGATTATGATCCTTACAAAATTTTCAAGCTTTTTGTGATATTCAACTTTTGGTAAATAAATCATATCAGCTTTTTTCTCGACCGTTAATAAGACAACTTCATCATTTTCTTTCAAAAAACGTTTTAAAGATTTTACTTTCGAATCGGAGATTTTGGAATTATTTATATTTATCCCACTTAAAACAGAGTTTGCTTTGATTCCAGCTATTTTTGTTTCTGAAATGCCATTTTTTCTGGCTTCTTTTTCAAAAACATGAAATAATTTGTCAAGTTCGGCAAAAACTTGGGGTGATATATCAGTATCAGATCCTATGCCCTATTTTTACCTAATGATAAAATATCGATAACGTCATCTGGTATTTCTAAATTTGTTCTGCTATGAACTTCAATTTTATTATAGTCCAACTTTTTATCAATCAAAAGTTTCTGTAATTTTTTATTCCTAGTAATATCTGATTGTTTTTCGGATTTTTCAGCTAAATTTTATAAAAAATAAATGAAGTGGGAATGGTCGTCAGGGTGATAACATAAATTTTTTATTTTTGTGAAATTTGGTCAAATTCAGTTTGAAGTTTTTCAAGTTTTCCTAATTTATAATTTTTTTCTGACAACAGTTTTCGCTTTCTTAATCTTGTAACTTCAAATTTTTTCAGGCCAATTTGTTTTTATTCTAACTGCTTATTTTCACAAATTGTGGGGTTAAATTTTCTTCGTAACATTTTTGCAAAAATTGCAAGAATTGTGCGGCTTTATGAAACCTCTTCGGCTTATAATAAGCAGTATATGGCAGATTTGTATCATTCGGGAAATATATTCTTCGGATCTCTGCGGTTATAATATTATACAAAGACATAACATTTATTTATCTACGTTTCACTTTATTTAAGCATCTTCAGGATCAACTTATTTTAAGTTGAAATTATTTAACAATAAATTCGCACAATACTAGAATTTGAAGGAAAAAATTGAAGGAATAAAGTGTTTAAATTATATTAATTTTTAATTATGGCTGTTTTGTTGTATAAATACACTGTTAAAGTCTTGAAAGTCCATTAATTTCTATTCTGACGGTAATTCAATATTGTTATGCATTTAATAGTAATGCGTTAATAGTAAATAAAATTTCACAAAAAATAGTTTGTTTCTCATTCTGTTTAAACTTGTTTCATCGTCTCGGTGAGGGAACCAATCAGCTGTGACACGTAGGTAAAAAGCGGGAAAACGGAAGCTGAAATTCAAATTCTCACATAAAACCTTTTTTAATCACATTTATAATTCTGAATTTATTATGACTAAAAAATGATAAATTATGGGTAGACAAAAAAAAAGTGTTTGCCACGCAAATTGGCAGGGATGTAGCTGATACTGAACAAATAGTTCCCGAAACTAATTTTTATCACAAAACTACAAAAACANTTTTTTCTGACAACAGTTTTCGCTTTCTTAATCTTGTAACTTCAAATTTTTTCAGGCCAATTTGTTTTTTATTCTTGCTGCTAATTTTCAAGAATTGTCGGGTTAAATTTTTTTCGTAACATTTTTGCAAAAACTGCAAGGATTGTGCGGCTTTATGCAAACTCTTCAGCTTATAATAAGCGGTATATGGCAGATTTGTATCATTCGGAAATATATTCTTCGGATCTCTGCGGTTGTTTATATTATAAAAAGACATAACATTTATTTATCTACGTTTCACTTTATTTAAGCATATTCAGGATTAACTTATTTTAAGTTGAAATATTCAACAATAAATAAGCACAATACTAGAATTTGAACGAAAAAAAATTTATAATATTATATATTAAAGTTATATTCACTTTCAGGTTAATTGTATGAAATTCATACTAGGAAGACTAGTATTCATACTTAAAACACTAGTATTTATACTAGGAACACTAGGAACACCATATTGGGTTGATAGAGAAGTGTATAAAAATTGAAATGTATAAATTTGGGATTTTGTACATGAACAGGCAAGAACATGAGTTCTAGAGCATAAAATTTCAACTTGTGCGAACGTTATTTGACATGTTAGATGTAATCATGAATAAAAGTAGATCTTTAACGCTTTTGAACATACAAGATTGTAGATCTCACCTTCATCTGAACATGAAATAAAGATGGCGAAAAATATTCGTGTTTGTTAACCTACCTCCTCCCTTTTTTTTATTTTTGTGCACTTTTTATGGGTCACTAAGATAGATAATAAAAATCTAGAATTTTGAACTTTAGTACACCAAAATTCATTTTTTTTAATTTCAATTAAATCGTTCGCTCAAATTGAAGTCCTTCTTTCACTAAGTTCAAAACTGCCAATTATATTGCGTAGTTTTATAAAAATTTTCAAGTACCTAGCCCAGCAAAATTTTTTAGTTTGCTGATCCGTGCTAACCAGAGGTCGGCATCAGAGCCGGTTTTTTATGATCGGTTCGGAAATTTGCTTAGGTCGACCCTGCTCCTAAAAAATTTAAGCTCATTTTCAAGGAACAATAAGGTTAATAAAAGTTCAGTTTAAAAATTCGATTTATTTTATTCAAAACGGCCCTGAATTAATTTTTTCACCGCCAATTAAATATTTTCAAATTCAGTGAAAAAAATATGAAAAAATTAAGCGAACTGAGTCAAAATCTTAGCTATTAATTCTTGGTCATTTTGTTTTGAACTTATTAAATGACGCTATAATTTTTGAATGACATCAAAACCGAAAAAAAACGTAATTAATAACAAGCCTTGAAACCCTATAAAATATTAAAAAGAAATCAATGGTGGCTCACTTATTGTCTGAAAATAGGATTCTGTTCAAAAGCTTCTTTATTATTCTCCTCATCAAGATTGGAACACTTCTGTGTTCCAAAAATACTTCATCAAATAACTGACGGCAACGGTAATCATTTTTGATGATCTTCTTTTTCAGAAACACCCTTTTTCGGCACATTCAGCAAAATTCCTGACCCCTGAGACAAAAATCGAAAGAAACAAAACCGATTCACTAAAATTCAGACAATTTTCTAGATTCTCACGAAATCTCAAAAATTTCTGATATAAGCTCTAGGATCCTTGTTTCTTTGAAAAAAGCTGAGGGACTCGTCTTTAACCGCGGTTAACCAGATGGTCGGTGAGAGTGGTACTAAACTGTCTAATAGAATCGTGAGATCAAAAATAGATTTTTCTAATGTATGTTTCAAAAATTTCCAGTCTGCATTTTTCTAACCGTACGAAGCCTCTGAAATCTTAAAAATCACTTACACCACCCCCTTAAAGATACCAATAAAAGTTAACCTGTATTTTTCATATTGATACCAAGATAACATATAACTTTACCGACAAATCGTGGGTATTTCGAAAGATAAAAACGGGATGGGAAATTTTGGCGGCCAACCGATCATTATCTCGGATTGAGCATCATTCAAATTGTCACGATCATCAGACCTTGGCCAGTCAGCGAATATCTCTGGCTTGACCACGCTCCCCGAGGTCTGGCAATCATAATCTTCTCAAACATGTCAGAAATGCCACTTCATAAAAATTATCAGATAAGCATTCAAAGCAACAATAAAAAATTAATTAATGATGTCTGAAAATCTTCTTTCTTTATTGAAAATTGTCTATTTTGAAATTTATACTTTGGTTATTGTTATATCTGCTTAAAAATTATCAGCTGTTAATAAATAATATAATCGAGTGCCCAAAATTTTCAAATAGTTTAACCAATCACAAGCTCTTAATTCAAGATACTCCATTTTGATTGGTTTGATTTTGTTTTAAATGATTATATGACCAAACTTTTCAAAAATGTTGGTCAGTTTATATATCTTGATGGTTCTGGTTTTACATTTTACATACTATGTATTATTCAAGAACTTACTATTCTCATTTGTTATTGTGTCAAAAAACTTTTTCAGTTTCATAACGCTTTCTCGATTTATATTCAAAAAACTTCCAGTGCCTATTTCGCCAAAAGTGCCTATTCGGTCGAGAGACGCCCACGTCATTTGAATTTATTACTGATTACTTTCAGTGCGTTCACTTTATGTTGACCTTAAATGACTTATGACGTCATTTTAAGGGCCTACGCTTCATAATTTAAGAAAAAAAATTTTATCATTCCGCCGAAGGTGGCCAAATTTGCCTTCATTTTTTCGCAAACAACGTTCGACGATATCTGCCCCCGTGTTATACCGTAAATGGCATTTGCAGATCACAATTTCCAACACTTTTTTAAAAAATTAATTTGAAGAACTTGATTTCTCATTTCTCTCAAACATATACTTTTTCGTCAAGTTTTTGTCGGTTTAAATTTGTAACCTTGAATGTTAGACTAATTTTAATTGAAATGGAGTAAAGCCTAGGTTGACCAAGGTGATTTATTAAATCGATACTTTAGTCATTAATGAAAAGAATATTTATTCCTTTCGATTTGTTTTTTCAAGTGCAAAGTTTCAGTTTGAAAGAATTCGGGGTTATTGACAGTTGTCAGAAATAATATTATTCTAATGGTACTGACGATACCGTATTGTAAAAAAGTATGGTTACATGAGGGATCTTATGGAATCATAATTATAAATAAAATTATATATTTTATAAGTTAAATCAAAAATATTTGATCAAATAGGGTTTTAACAAAAAAATGATAATTTCAAAAGACTTTAATTTGCATAATTATTGTTGATATCTGATGAAAAAAAGCTCGAAAATAGTTTATAAATTCAATTATAAGTTCAAACTTGAATTTTTCCCTTTACTGCCCAAAAAATAATGTGCCTAAAGTTCATCTTCGACAATTACACAAGTTTAATTGATTTCTATGGTATTTTGAATTATTAAAAATAAAAAAGTGAGTTATTTATAATTTAAATTATTTGAATTTAATAAATGAAACAAATAAATTTTTAAAGAAATTGTTTCTTCATTTTAAATGATACAGAAAAAATAGTTTTTAAGATTAATTTATTATACAATGTTTATAATAATTTATTGTACCAAATAATTTGTTATTTATCATTGTCACAAATTCTCTTATTTGAGAACGCTCATCAGAAATCTTTAAAAATATAATATATCCTGTTCAGAAGGTGTGAACACAAAAAACAGGCATGCTCTACAGGCATGCTCTGACAGGCATGCTCTACACTCACTCATGGCTTCAAATCCCTATTTGACACCACACTGATATCGCTCTCCCGAGATTTGTGTTCACTCCCTCTGAACAGGATATGATTCATATATCAATAAAATTTATATGTTGTACTTACCTTATCGGAAAATGACTGTAAAAGTTGAAATTCAAATGATAAAGTCTGCACTTTGACAATTTATATTCATGCAATATATTATATATATGAGGTTTTAATTAAAATAATGCAGACTTGTCCATCTTTGATCTTCTCCATAAATAAGTAAAATTAATTTTTCATGATGTTCGATATTTTGCGTTATTTAATTGCTATCGTCTTAATATAAAAGTCCAATTTTGGCTTGGTGATGTTTTTGTTATTAATATTTTTCATAACTTTAACGATACAATGTTTTCGAATTCAACTAAATTTAGAAAACAAATCGGCGATCAACTCAAAGTGCAAGCTTGAGATCAGTCGATTAAAATAAAATTGATTAAAATTTTTAAATATCTGAACCGGATCGTAAAGATTTGTAGAACAAAAGCAGAAGTTGAATAAATTTAAATAAAGGAATCATAATTTGGGATCTCCAGTCTTCTTGTTGCGCGTTCGAATTTGACCCCTATTTTTTAGTCGAACGGCATAAGAAGACTGTAGAATATTCATTGCATATTTTAAATTGAGATACTAATTCATAAATATATTAAAATTTTGCTCTGATCGGTTAAAACATAACGATCAGTTATCGCATCAGATATCAAACATTCTCCACAAGGGCAATATCGCCGAAAGTTTTTTGCCGAAAATTCGGCGATATTGGCACAGTCGGCAATATGGGACCAGAAATTAAGTATTTAGTTCATAAAATTTAGTTCATTTAATTTCGAAAAGTATCAAACGAATCAAAATTTCAACTTTTGGGATTATAAGTTATAATTTATAACAGTTAACTTTACATACAAATTACTGGATTACAAATTTTTAAAGTTAATGTTAATTAAAGTTTATGAAGCTTGACAATAATTTGTTATTTTAATCAAATATTATCAAATCAAAATTCGAAAATTTAACTTTTGCCAAATTTTGTGATTATCGTATAAAGTTTATTTCAAATTTTAATGGGCCGCGGTCAAAATATTATTTTTAAGGTCGATAATTATTAAGGAACTACATGTGTAGTGTTGAAAGTATTCTTAGGTGAAGCGCTTAATTTTAGGGGAATCAAAAATCTAGATAAGGGTATTTTTGAAATGTGTCAGGAGAACACTTATAAAGGATGTGGTGATCTCTAGTGGGCAAAGTAACATTTGACTGAGTTAATATGTTATTGTGCATCAAGATTACAATGAAATATAGATACTTCACATCATTTTTTTTGCTAAAGTTTAAGGATTTATAGATATTTGAAAATATCAGAAAATTACAGGATAGCGCTAGAAATAAAGAAGAAAAATCATGACAAGGAGGAACTAATGGACACGTGACATTAAAGACTTCCAGGGAAAAGCACATTCGAAGACGTTTGAATGTGTGATAATTTATTCATGTAATGAATTATTTTAAACAAAATATCAATATTTTGTTTGTAACTATATGTAGGCAATTGAGGGTTATTTGAAGAATAATTGACGATTAAATCGTACGTATTGACGGTTAGATTGATTTTGAAAAGGTTTTGGCTAAAGTAGGTTATGTCTGAAATTTCGGAAATTGTGGGGACAACGCAGAAAGTAAACGGTTTTTGAAAAAAATGAAATAAACATAGACGAAAAAACTTATGGTTTTTCGATATTTGTTTGTCAAACTTAAAGGACAGTTCATTCTTGAACATATGTTGAATTGAAATAGTTTTAATTCGTTTTTACGAATTTGTTATTAACGTCAGTTTAACTTTGACATTTTCTGAAAATTTAAAAGGTTGCTTTGTTAACAAGAATTTTGATTGAATTCTTAGACAGTTTAATTTTGAACACATCTTTTATGCATTTTTGTGTGTTTGATATTGAAAATTTTAGGGACAGTTTATTTTCATATTTTTTTGGGAATCAAAATCATTGTTTTTTATAAGACATCCCGCTGAAATTTAAAAAATCAATATTGTGTGAATTGAAATGATTGTTGATTAGTTATTCATCATTTTGTTGAAATCACGATTTTGAACGAGCAAGTATTAAACTTTTGTTCGAATAAGAAGATTTTTTTCTGGAACAATTTTTCAGAAAAATTTTTTTTGGATGTTTATATCTTTATTGGAGGTTGGAAGTCAATAAATACTTTCATTTTTAAAATTTTTGCTATGTCAATATTTTATAAGGTAACGTTGTAAGTAATGACTACGTTTTTTTGCAGAAGTTTTTATGTTCATCAATATTTTTTAAGGAAGGTTGAAAGCAAAAATACGTTTTTCTTTCAAATTTTTTAATGTTTGTCGATATTTTTAAGGGAGGTTGAAAGCAAAAATACGTTTTTCTTTCAAAATTTTTAGTGTTTGTCAATATTTCAAATGGAGGGTGATAATAGGGAACCTATTTTTCATGAAACATGTACGGCGATCGAACAAGCTGAGCTAAAAATAATATTTTCTATACCACTGTACTTGTATTTCTCCTGTTTTGTTCTCAAACATTATTTCAAAAATTTACATTTATGCCATTATTTTGAACAAAAAGGTTATAAGAAAAATAAACGTTTTTTCTTTCAAAAATTTAAGGTTTGTCAATACTTTTTTAAGGGAGGGTGACAACAGGAAAAAAACCTTTTTTAGGATTGTTTTGAGGAAGGGTGCTTTCTAAGTAGGGGTGGACTGTGGATTACAGGGTGTCATACTATGACACCCTTTATTATTTCTGTATTTCCCAACATATTCTGCTACATTCTGCATCTTGTTAGACATTATATTTGTCAACAGATGTCTCTCCTTACAGAATATATTCGAAAGAATATAGTTCTGGAAAGAAGAAACATAGGTTGATGTTTAGGATGTTACATTTAAGCTGTAATAAATATATATGGAAAGTACAACCAGCCTTTTGTTTACAACATCTTAAAAATGCTTACTATGTTTATACCGCGTGTTCGAATCCCACTGATGTTGTCTAAGTGATTGTCTCAGTGATTGCTTGAGTGATTACACACCGATCAACTTTTGCAGTCCCAATATCAAGCACCCTTGCCTATAATCATACTGAAGTCAATCACTAAGGATTTCTTGAGCCTCATTCAGCGACAATCACCTTAAGAATGAAAATTGGAGTGTGAGGCGACGTTCAATGATTTTCGGGGAGGTTTAAAATATTTCATGAAATTTTACTTAGAAGCAATATTAGTTTCTATATTTCTCAATTTATTCCGAATCTGGTATTCTCTTTGTAATTACTAATTCTTTTCTGCTCACTAACTTGTTCAAATTTATTAACGATGTTTCTAGAGAATTTAAAATGTTACACAATTTGAATTCTTTATGCAGTCCACAAAATTCGAGCAATACATCACCTCATTTCGGAGCATTTTCTATTCATAATTATAACTTATCTCAAAAAACTGTTAGGCCGAAAGCCATTTTATATTGCAATAATGATTTTATATATCAATTTAACCTGAAAAATTGGATTGTATGTTATTTTGTCGGCTGAAAAATGCGCATTACGGTTTCTCAAGTCTTGCAAATGAACCGAATTCAACTCTGGTTGACAGTTTGACTGACAACATAACATATCATTGACTTTTTGGAGTCGGATTCGAAACGCATTATCTAGATGCTACAAATTATTGTGGGCAAGAGGTCGTTTTAGTTTATAAATTTGGCAATAAAGTTTTTTTAGTTTTTAAAGAAGATCATTAAAGTCTGATCATCAACGACAAAAAAAGCTTTCTTGAAGGGGTTCTATAGGTCAAGTGTTGTATATGCTATGTATTGTGCACAACTTTTCAACGGTCTATAACTTTCTTTAAATGATAAAACGAGATAAAATTGTTCTGTAGACAGTTTTTATAATTGTTTTGTTAAACCCTTGAAAGCTCCGCACCACTAAAGTGGTGCTGAAAAATTTGAATCCGCTTAAATCGGATGAAAGAAAAGTCCAGGAAATTTTTTGATCAAAACAAACATAGAGTTTGTCACGAGGAATTCAAAAATGGCAATNTACCACCAGTCCCTAGGCCCAGCTGGAAACATCTTCAGCTGGGCTAAAATATTAACGTTAGTTTACTTGCCTTTATTCATATTTTCTCTGAGTCGCGTCTCCCTCGAATGACACAAAATACTTTTTGTGTTCCCATTATACCGTTAACCCTTGGAAGCTCAGCACCACTTAAGTGGTGCTGAAAATTTTGAATCCGCTTAAATCGGATGAACGAAAAGTCCTGGAATTTTTTTGATCAAACCCAACTTAGAGTTTGCCACGAGGAATTCAAAAATGGCAGTTAAAATTTAATAGGACGTCTCGTTCAAATATTATTTTATCTTACTTTTTTTGACAATTTCTCTCAAAAAACTTTAAAATGTGTGCTGCTCAAACAGTTTTAACGATAGATAAAATCTGAGGAACTGAGTTTTAAGGAAAGTTTTTTGAGTATCTTTCAAAAAAAAATTAATTTTCCACCATCGGAACTCTTTTTATTTTTTTGTGAGTGATTTTTCTATTTTTGTGAAAAATTTGAAAAAAAATATGCTTCGATTTTTCGAAAATTGATTCAAATGAAAGCTACGGCAACACTGATCAGAAAGTTGGCTAAGTTGGCCGAGATGATATTTTGAAGTCTTAGCGGTTAAATTATAACAAACGTTGTTTTATAACTTTATTTTGAAATAAATACTTTTCTATTTAATTTTGAAATAATTGAAATAGTAATACAAATCTTCGAGTTCCTCTTCTGTAAAAAAGGCATTTTTTGTCATCGAATGATCAAATCGGCAAAAAACTATCTTTTATAACCGACATTTTAACGCCCTCTAGCTGCTGAAAACAGATCTAAAACGAAAATTTGCTGAAAAAAATCAAACAGATGCTTGATTATTCTCATGCCACGCTAAGCGATCAGCTGGCCCGAT
>SCLH01000335.1:264626-288062 GCA_004367855.1 Oikopleura vanhoeffeni
CAATGACAACAACAACCAAAACAATTAGCACAACGACGTCAAGTACCAAAACGACAACAACTAGCACAACAACTATCAGGCCGAGCCTACCAATTTCATGGAAAACACCAAAGCCAACTACAAAAGAATCTGACTGGTATTTTGTTCATGAAAGAGTTCGTTACGTAGATATCTTTGAAACGGAAAAGCCAACTCGAAATGATAACAATTTACTTAATTATTTGATTTACAAGTTATTTGGATAAGTTTCTTTTGATAATCTCTGCACAAAAAAGTTCCAAATATACTTAATTTTTCAGCTTTCCTTCAAGAATAAGGTCAGATTTGTTCATGCTGTTAGTATTAAATTGTAACTAAAAATATTTTCCGATCTTCCGAACACTCTATTTTATCGGTTTGATCTCTGTTATATATTTTCATAAACTTTCCACTTCAAATCTAATATTTCAAAAAGTTATTATGGGGTCATGGACCATGGTTCATCGAGCATAAAGTTTAATTTGTTGATAAAATCTTTCACGGTAGAAAAATTTGTAAAATATGAAAGTTTCAAGGGAGTATGCTGAGGGTCATACCCGGGAGCTCTATCGGCAAAAATAAAACTCTCAAAATAGTTCTTCATTAATTTAAGCATATTATTTTTTCGAAAGCATATTTCATATCTCCGTTTGATTGTGACGAGAGGCATTCTTAAATCGTCAGTTTCAAATTATTTTGTTGACAGGGAAAAAATTTAAATATTTTTTTTAAGATTTTTACGAAATTTTAATGATTTAGATTCTCGATTTTGCTGTGATTACACTTACAGCCTGAGTTTTTTTTAATTGGGCCATTTTTTTTCACCAACGGTTTCGCTGAACAGGGAAGATTGAAAATTACCGTCAAACGTTGGGCATAAACATATGACGCTTTGTACATATATTTATGTTTCCCGCCGTTCATCAATTACATAAAAAAAATAACACTCAGAGCGCGGTTTCAAGCGTACGAGACTTGAAGAGGGATTCGAAACCCATGGTTTTAATACAATAAGGCATTAATGTCACCTCAATCAGGCTTTTAATGGGAATGAGCTTTGCGTGGGGTTTCCAACCTCTTTTTGTGTAGGTTTAAGCAAAAGATAGGGAAAATGGGGAAGTTTCTGGTGAAAAAAAATATTCTGAAGCTCTAGAATGAATAATAAATCATAAATAATGTACAATCTGTAAAAGTATTGTCAACAGAATTTTCAGTTGATTTTTCAGACGAGTTTTTTCAATGAAATATTTTCTTCTAGTAAAGGTATTTAAAATAATGCTGCTCAGCAGTTAGCCAATTAGTTCAAATAAATAAAATTGAAACAAAAAATTGTGGTGGTTGCAAAATAAAAGTCCTTTCAAGATCTCCAAAACGGTAAACAAATGTTGTCGAAGACTCAAGGTCAAATACTTAAGAAAATATTTTTTTTAGTTTCTAGAGATTCTAAATTTTCTGTCACTGTTTTGGATTCATACATTTGGATTCATACGTACTAGTATTCATTTTAATGTTTTGGATTCATATTCATTTTAATCAAAGCAAAGGACAGATTTAACCCCCTCACACCGAAGGCCCATTAATGGACTCAATATGTTTTCGAATGTCCAAACGTCGTAGAAATAATAGGAAGTCGAAAAATAACAGATAGATATCCTTTGCATCCGAAATTTCAAATTCTAGAATTCTTGATGTACAATTTTTGATTGATCAATCTCAAGTTAAATAAATTTTGGTAATAAAAAAAAACTTCATGGAAGATTTCAATCAGAGAAAATAAAATTTCACTTTCAAAATAAATTATCTGTTCCTAGATACAAATTGATTTTTATTTTAAGTTCTAAAAAACTGGCTAATCTCAAATTTGTATTTGATGTCTAGTTCAGAAAATTATTTTTCCGGAAGTAAAATATAAACGAAACATCCTAATAAATCAGCCCCCGTAAGATTGGACTCATAACTACTAGTATCCAAAAAAAATTATTATCTTGGAATTGGAGCAAATTCTTAATAATGCATTCGAACGAAACAATTCTACATGTATGAGGATTTTTTTGCCAATTTCGAATGGTTTTACGTTACTTGAGCCGATATATCGGGTCTGTGCTCACAAGGATTAATGAACTCTGGGCACCAGAGTCTAGACTCTAGAGTGTGAGGCGAAGTTCCATTATCGAAGTTCGATTCTTTTATTGACGTACATTATCAGACAAAAAATTTCATGAGACTCGACTTTGACAAAAATAATTTTTGTGTCGGATAAGAAAATAATAACGAACTGCTAAATTTTTTTTCATGACTCAAGGCCAAAATATATCTGATATATATTACAGTGGGTGTACCCTTATCCGTACACTTCAGCTCGGCCAAAAATCGTTCGGATAAGGGTACAACGTCCGGATAAGGGTACACGTCTATAGGCGTTTAGGCTTATAAGCGTTTTCATCTCGACCAAAAATCGTACGGATAAGGGTACACCCAGTGTATATCATACCTAATAATGTTGCGGTGAAATTTTTAGCGATTTTGATGAAAAATTTCAGGATAAAATTTTCGTTTTTTCAACAAAAAATTTCAATTTAAAACATTTTCGATCTGAACATAAATTTTGACGAAAATTTAAAGGAAAAACAAGTTAAAATTAAAGACATTTTGAAAAAGCTCCCAATCGGTCAAATTTCCGAATTAAATTTACCTATGTCCTTTCCCGTCATCCTGAAGCTTTATGGATAAGTATAAATGTTCAAATATTATTCGTAATGATAGTAAAGGCAGATTCATTGGGGTCATTTGGGTACATCAGATATCAACCCAGATTCATCCGGTGAGCGTTCTTATTAGTTATAATTTAAAAATTAAGCACCAACTCATCTAGATGGATACTCTAAGTGAGAATAGGTTATACAACCAAGAAAATAATTGTCCATGTATAACGATAAACTTACTCGGAAGCATTTTGGTACGTTTTGCATTTCGGCATGCTCATGAGGACATTAACCTTATAAAAACATGTAGGTTTTAGCCGGCGCACCACTTCTACCGATGAAAACTTGAGTTCAAATATTTTTAAGTAGTAAAATTTAATTTTATTATTATCCTCATTAAATTCTTATTGTGATTGGCTTGGAAAAAGTCCAATATGAAAAGGTATTCAAACAGTTTTTATGAGTTTTATTGGGAAATTTGACTTTTAAAAAGCTGTAAAAATGTCGATTAAAATTTTTAGGAGGTGGCCGATTTCTTAATCACCTCATGATATTGCTTTTCCGGTGCTCTCCCAATAAACAGCTTATTTCGTTAACCATACATTACCAAAATAGGTTTTCTAAATCACAATTTTCGAGCCTTAAAAAAAATATTATGAGAACATGTTTCAATTTTGAAAGGGCCGCTCCTGAGCTCGATTTAAAGAAATACGAAATTTGAATTTGGTCTAATCCAAGATCGTATTTTTCAACGATTTTTTATCATTTTCACGCGGATTCACAATTCAAATTTTCAATTTATAAATTTTTTATCAAAATTACATTTTTTGATTTGAAATTAATTGGAAAATTTTCGAAAAATTGACGTAATTTTTCGATGAATTCTTTATTATGTTCAGAAGTAAATGGACTTCGGTGAACTCATTAAATAGCAACAATGTCATTTGTTATGGATCAAAAAATGTCTGGAGAGTCTCCAGTGGAGACCCTCAACCTTCAAAATGACAAATGTGTTAAATGAGCTGATTATTGGGTCCAATTAAAAATTAAGGAGGTTGAGGGACCCGTCCTCCCCGGTATCGTCCAACAGTCTGATATTTGAGGCTGTTGTGCCCCTTCAGAACATATTAAAAATAGACTGTAACACTCCTTTAGGACAAATTGATGAAAATTAAATTTGAAACGAAAAAACCAGCCAACGGTCAAATTCCAAATAAATATATGCTGAATTTACTTTAAATTACAGCTAGTTTTGATTGTTTCATATGTTATTAAAGTTTATGTTTCTAAAATTGATCAAACAATCTCCACCCATGCAAAAACCAATCGCAAATATTCTATATCGCCTCAGGGCCTATCGGTGGTGTTCTTTCTGTGGAGAAATCCATAAAGACCATCATTCTGGTGAACCAGATTGTCAAAAACAGAGAAAAAATATTTATAAAAATGAAACTTTTTCAGTCAATAGCAAGGCAGACGACGAAAATTTCGCAGCCAAGCGTTTTTATCACCCTCAATCGATTTTACTCCGAGGCTTCCGTGGCCCATTTGGCCCCGAATGTCCAAAAATACATTTTGGAAAAGGCCGAATTGTGCCAACCAGACGATATCGTAATTTGCGACGGTTCTTCGGAAGAAAACCAGAGATTAATTGCTACTCTTATTGAACAAAAATTAATCAAGCCAATTCCAAAGCTAGAAAACTGTTATTTGGCAAAAACTGACCCAAAAGATGTTGCACGTGTTGAATCAAAAACTGTTATTTCTACAGATTCGGAAAGAGAAACAATTCCAATCCCACAAAAAGGAATTGACGGTACGTACACGAATCTGTATTTGAGGGTGTGGTCACTTGATTTAGAGACCCGAATTTTCTTCCAGTGCCATAAACATTTTCAAAAAATTCATTATTTTGAACATCATTATACATAAAATTTGTTATGAACTCTTGAATTTGAAGATCAGAAAATGTTAATTTTAAATATAAGTGAGTTATTATTGAAATTATCATTTTTTTAAATACCATCATTTTTTTTCTGGATGACCCTCGGAATTAAATTTTTAGGGGAAATTCTAAGAAGTGTTCAAATGTACATAAAACTGCCCCAGATTAATTTAAAACAATTTTTGTATGTATAGCTCAAATATATTGTTGAATGGTATAATGGCTTAATGGCATGAGCGGGTTAAACATGGACACATGTTCCGTTACCTCAATTAACAATACATATTTACTTTGATTGGTCTAATAAAAAATTGCAACAGTTTTTGAAATTCATATTTTTACTCTTGTCATTAATTAAGCCATAATTTAGTTCTGTCTATTAATACAGTATAACTAATACTAGACTAGTATAATTTTTTCATAATTTATGAAAAAAGTGCTTTCATGTTTTTGTAAGTGGGCTCAAAAAAAATCACTGAAACATTGATCAGAAAGTCTGCTTGACGTCGTCAAACCTGATATTTTGATGTTTTAGTGGTCAAATTCAAATTCAAAAAACGTAATTTTTGTAGTTAATTATGAAAAAAATACTTGAGAAAAAATCGACAAAACGCGAGAATTTCGGATTTTTTTGATGATTTGGTTGGATTCCCGCATTTTTTAACCACCACCGAGTCAATTGAGATCTATTCTTCCAAGCCTGTATAGAACTTTATAAAAACCAGCGACTTTACCCTGTTGAACTCGTAGACTCGATTAAATAAAAATGTCTAGACTTAAGTTAAATATATAAAAAAAACGGAAAAATGGGTACTCACTTGCCGGAACATAGAGGTCTCGAGATTAGGGAGTGGGCAGTGATAATCGGGCTATTTTTTACATTTTACGAGTGAAGTTTCTGAGAACCAGGCTGTTCAGAATATTAATTAATTGTTTTTCCAAATACGTAGTACAACTCTTAGGGAAGTTGCTATTCAGAGCATCTGATACTTCAACCTACGAATAGAAAATGGTTTTTAGTAGGCGTCCCTAAAAGTACTAAAAAGCCTACTCTTCATTAATTTCTCATCATTTGTTCTTGTTATTTGCAATTTAACTTCCAAATATGAATGCGCATCTCCGAGCGCTAGAAAATTTCGAAAATTTTGCCCCTAGTGGTCAAAACAGCTTATTTGAGAGCCTCACACAAAAGCCTACTCCTCCTTGAAAATATATAGAAAATTTTTTATTTGTACATCAACTTCACCGCAAAGCTTGTATTAAGGGCCTCGGTGCATTTTGGCAGATTTGCACTTTTTCATTTTTTTTTGTCTTCATAGAAAACTTTTTGCCACCTCATAATTTTCGAATAAAAAGTATTTCAAACGTAAGTTGCCACTTTTGAGCTCACTATGTTTTATCTGTTTTTTTTCAGATCGATTATTTTTACTTTATAAATCGTCTTTAAAATAAACACTCTAAAAGCGCGCGTTTGGTACTTTAGGTGTCTAAATTACATTAAAATTTATTTTTTCTTCTATATTAATTAGAAGCTTCAAAAATGGTCTCGACCACCATCGAAAATTTATATAATTTAATTTTATATGATTTCTACGTCAAAATCGAAAATTAAAATTTCCTAAAAAAGACGAAAAAAAACGAAATTTTAGCACATCGTTAATATAATGACTAATGGTGTTAGCATCGAAAGAAATATTTATTTTCATGAGTTAAATTTATTGAATTTTGCGTGGTGAACAAGTCGGCTTACCAATTAGGCAAGTCTCAGTAAAATATTTTTTTTTTATTTTTTATTAAAGAGGGCTAAAGTACATTTCGCGCAAACCGTATTTTCATTCAAAAAAGTATGATTTAGAGTATTATTAGATAGAGAGTTATTATTTATTAAACAAGAGCGAAGAAACAAAACGAGGACATATTTGATAAGAGTTAAAGTAGGCATTCTCAATATTTTTAGCTGATGATTTCAGAAAAATTAGTTTGAAAAATTTTGAACCAGAAATGAGGAAAATTTTCGAAATATTTCCAAAAAGTTTCGACAAAAAATCTTAAAAAAGTGTCATATGATTTTTCAAATAGCATATAAAAAATATGTGGTCATCTACGAGAAAAGTCAAAGTAGCCATATTGAAGAGTTTTTTTCGTTGATTTGAAACAAATAATGCAAAAAATATTTGAACACAAAATATGGCATTTTTTGATAATGTTCGGAATTGTTTTTAAAAATTTCTCATAATTTGTCGAATTCGGAAAGTTCAATTCGAACTCAAAATTTTGTTTAAAAGCAATAATTCGAAAATTCTGTAGTTACAAAAGTTGCCTGGAGTATAAAACATCATTTTGATGGTAGATTGAGAAGAATTTATAAACCCAGTAAAAAGGTTTTCATCAAGAGCCCATATCCGCGGATATCCGTTTCTGTCAAAATGCACCGAGGCCCTTAAGGTCCGAACGGTAGCCTTTTTCCAATTTTCCTCTCCAAAGTCTCAGGAACGACTTGTGCATTTCTAGTTTTTGGTGAAATTCTGAACTATAAATTTTCTAAGCCGACTTTTTTATAAAAAATTCAAAATTAAGAAAAAATCCTGGGAGTTAGAAAACTAAGTGACAAATTCTCTACAAAATAGGGTAATCAAAAAACTTATCTGAGAAATTCAAATTATCTCTTAATATAACCTTTAATTTCAACCTCCGAAAAACCGACTTTTCCTTGAAAAAATCACAAAACAAAAAAAAATCTTAAAAGTGAAAAAACTTGGCAGAAAATTCTCAACAAAATAGATTTATCAAAAAAAATATACGTGAAGCTGAGATATCGACGCCCACTCCCTTAAAGGGTTCTTGCCTCAATAAAAATGCGCGAAACTCTTTAAATAAGTCTTGAAGTACAAATGATTTGTAAAAAACTTTGATATTGCACTTGGTATAACAAGTTTGTTAGACATGATTCTCATTTTAAATACAGTCAGTGAAGTGTTTTTGAGCTCGAGACTGGACACTTACTATCAGTATATATATACAAATGTTTATTTCAAACGTTTGGTCTATTATTTATAGTCTATAAATTATAGATGAAAAAATACAAAGTCTTACTTTTGAGACACGACCACCTTAATAATATAACTTAAATTAATGTTCTTCAAAAACTTAAAGGAGGACCATTATCTAAAATACAGAAAAATCTTAAATCAGACGAAGGCTGTGAAATTTTTTTCTATTTTATACTTTTGGATTTCTTGAGAAACTCTTCGCGCCACGAAATAATTTTTAATGTTAATAATATCAGTTGCAATCTCGTGTCAATCTTTTTTCTGGATTTTTTGTTGCATAACAGAAATTTCCATGTTTATTTGAAAAGGTCATATTTGCGATCTCAGCTCGATTACCTTGTGAGCGCACAGAGCCACAATTGTGGATCAAGATACATAAATATCAAGAAAAAGGGCCAAAAACTGGGATCGTGAGAATCGTTTTCTTCAGACACATATATAAAAAAGTTTCAATTATTGGAGATCCAAAAAAATAATTGATTTTTTTTTGAAGTGTCTTGATAGGTATTACGGGGAGTGAATTTATTAGGCGATTCTTTTGCCTATGTTTATCTTCGAAAAAAATTATTTCGACAAGATATAAAATACATAATGTGAGATTAGTCAGTTTTTAGGAAAGTGTATTTTGTGGCAGGTGCATTAACAGTTTAAAAAATAAAAATTATATTGTATCTGGGGAAGATATTTTTTCGGAAAGTGAATTTCTGAATTTTCGACTTCAAGTACCCATGAAAATTTATATATAAAAAATTATTGTAAGCGTATCAAAAATTGTCACGAGGATGTACTGTATACCTATAANCTTGAAGTACAAATGATTTGTAAAAAACTTTGATATTGCACTTGGTATAACAAGTTTGTTAGACATGATTCTCATTTTAAATACAGTCAGTGAAGTGTTTTTGAGCTCGAGACTGGACACTTACTATCAGTATATATATACAAATGTTTATTTCAAACGTTTGGTCTATTATTTATAGTCTATAAATTATAGATGAAAAAATACAAAGTCTTACTTTTGAGACACGGACCACCTTAATAATATAACTTAAATTAATGTTCTTCAAAAACTTAAAGGAGGACCATTTTCTAAAATACAGAAAAATCTTAAATAAGACGAAGGCTGTGAAATTTTTTTGTATTTTATACTTTTGGATTTCTTGAAAAACTTTTCGCGCCACGAAATAATTTTTAATGTTAATAATATCAGTTGCAATCTCTTTTTCTGATTTTGTGCATAAACAGAAATTTCCATGATATGGTATACCTTGCTTTTCTCACTATATTTTCTGGAACCAAAAAATCAAATTCTAGAATATAAAATGTCGTATGCAAAAATATTATCTTTCAACTTCCTTATGCAAAAAAAGTTGAAATTCCAACTGCTTTGAGCTTTCTGTAAAGAACGTTCGAAGTATAGCCACAATTGTGGCTCTGGTGCCTTGGCGGAATTTTTTTTTATATGCTCACAAGGGTTAAAGTCAGTTTTTTGTTCATTCGTGGAAATTAGTATTTTTAATAAAACTGATTCGTAGGTAAACTCGGAAAATGGATGGCCCCAGGCGACCTCCAGGCTGCTATTGCAGAGCGTTTCCCAGGGTGCATGAAAGGGCGAACAATGTACGTCATCCCATTTTCGATGGGTCCAATCGGTGGTCCAATTTCCAAAAATGGAATCGAATTAACTGATTCTGCCTATGTTGTCGCTTCCATGGGAGTCATGACTCGGGTCAGCTCAAAAGTCCTCGAGGTAATTGGAGATGGGCCCTTTGTAAAATGTCTTCATTCGGTAGGCTGTCCGCTTCCACTCAAGAAAGAATTGACCAATAACTGGCCTTGTAACCCAGAGCAGGTATTGGTCAGTCACATCCCAAAAGAGCAAGAAATTATCTCATTTGGCTCAGGATATGGTGGAAATTCTCTTTTAGGTAAAAAAATATTCAGCTCTTTCAGTTCAAACTTAGGTTTTAATCAAAAATCGATATGACGTAGAGTCGATGATCCTTTGAAAGGTCACTCACTTTACAATTTCATGGCATTGAAAATTTAAAGAAAAATTTCGGAAATAAAACTCAAAAATTATTTTTCTACTTATTAATAAATTGCCTTTTTATGGTTTTTTCTATTTGACGAAATTAAAAGTAACTGCCAAAATACTAGGGTAACTATCATCAATAAAACAGCAGGTTGATTTTCGCGGTGACTTCTTACTTACATTATATCTAAAAAAGGGGGTTTCTTTCGTTTCGCGTTCGCGTTTGACCCTCATTTCGGAAGCTCTTATTAGTCAACGCCATTATTCACGGTGTTCTCATCGGTCAAACGCGAATTTAATCAATTACGAAAATTACTGGTCGAAAATAACTAGATTTTGCGTCTGTTATTTGTATATGAACAATAATTTAAGATATGATCTATCTCAATTAAAGACTTTGCTGGAAAATCGCTATTTTTTGACCAATAACTTTGTGATCATTCTGGGACGATAAAAAAAAAGAATTCTAAGAACTGAGCTTTTTTGAAAGCTAACCGAATCAACTTCATGCGCCCGGCGATTTTTTAATAGGAACACGATTGAAATACAAGGAATTTCAAACATAAAAATCCCGGTATTTTACATGTTTTAAAGCCTATTCTTTGTAGAGAATTTTTTCTCGGTCCATTTTAAAGACCCCAGATTTTTTCCTTGTTCCTTCAAAAATTTTTCAAAAAAAATCGAATTTTTTCGGCTCAATTTTCGTTATTCTTAAAGTATTATTCCGCCTCTCTAAGCGACCTCCTTCAGTACATTATTGACCCATAGTTGCTAAATACCGGTCAATCAGACCAAGTCCGACCTCTCCAATTCCTATTCAAGTCCTTTCAAGCTCTATACGATGAAACTTGAGATCTGACCCTTGCACTACCCTTGACCTGTCAATATAGAGGTCAATATGGTCGCCGACCCTCAATCAAACAAACATAGCTTAACCGAAAAACGCTTAATTTTCACTGGCCAAAATCCAGCCATCTAGCACTTTATACGGTTTCTCCAGAACCGGTTGGGGACTACCTGTAAATCACGAAAAAATGACCCCGAAAAATAGATTTTTTTGAAAAAAATCCTAGGTCTTAAATGAACAGAAAAAAAATTTCTTTACAAAGATAGACTTAAACACATTTAAAACCCGATTTTTTTATTTTTGAAGCAAATATCCTTATTTCCAAATCACGTCACCTTACTTGATCAAGATCCTTTGAACAATCATTTTGTAACCAGGGTAAAGCCAAATACTGAAGTCCAATCAAGACGGACGCCATACCCCAAACCAACACAATTTACTTCTACCCAAGCCTTTTCGAATTAAAAAAGCTTTATAAAGGTTTTTATTTCCCCAAGCCTGGCTTCTGTTTGATCCGAAATTTGATGAATACAAACTTAAAAATCCCAAAAATTTACAAACCTTTCAAATTTTCTTTCGATTTTTTTAATCTCTTTTTAAAAATAAAATTCTAGGTAAAAAATGCTTCGCCCTTAGAATCGGATCTACGATCGCTAAACAAGAAGGCTGGCTTGCCGAGCACATGTTGATTCTCGGTATCACAAATCCAGCAGGAGAGAAAAAATACGTTGCGGCTGCTTTCCCATCAGCATGTGGCAAAACTAACTTGGCCATGATGCAGCCTACTATTCCTGGCTGGAAAGTAGAATGCGTAGGTGATGATATTGCGTGGATGAAGTTTGATGATGAAGGAAGACTTCGAGCAATTAACCCAGAAAATGGATTTTTCGGTGTTGCCCCAGGAACATCGTATGCTACAAACCCTAATGCTATGGAGGTAAATATTTCATCCGGATTCAAATTATTTAAGGAGATTGGACGTGCCAATTGTTGTGATTGCTGAGTATTCCTTGATATGAAATCCAACTACTTTTTAACGGTCTATAACTTTTGTTTGAAATGTTCAAACGTAAAAATGAAAAAAAATTATTGTTCCGGGAACGCTGTTTATAATTATTGTAAAGATGTAATTATTTTCGAATCAGTATAAAACTCGTAACATATTTTACGATGACGATTTTGAAAACTCTCAATTTCTCTTCAGCAGCGAATAACTCGCAGAAGTGATATGCAAATTATTCAAATTTGTCAGAAGGGACAGAAATTTCGTATCAAAGTCTTCGCCAAATAATTTCAAATTTACATTTACGTTTTTTGTAAAACCGACAAAACCAGTTTTCGTAAACGTTCTAATAACTTGTTAAATATATTTCAAAAACCAAATTTCGAGTATGAAAAGATTCTACGCAATAAATGCAACAAAGTTCTTGTCGAAAATTTTCAATCTCTCTTGATCAAAGATGCGGCGGAAAATTATTTGAAAATTAATTAGAAGTCTGATACCTTAGTTGGTCTAATACATTTGTGCGGTTAATCCATGTTTTTTCATATTTAATATTTAGTGCATGAAAGCGAACACAGTCTACACAAACGTTGCCGAAACGTCAGATGGTAATGTTTGGTGGGAAGGAATTGGTTACGAACCAACCGGTGACGTGATTGACTGGAAAAATAATGCCTGGACAAAAGAAACTGGTACTCCAGCAGCTCACCCTAATTCGAGATTTTGTGCCCCAGCCGGCCAGTGCCCAACAATTGATCCAAACTGGGAGTCCCTTGACGGAGTACCTATTGATGCCATCATTTTTGGTGGTCGACGACCTGAAGGAGTTCCGCTTGTTTATGAAGCCGACTCGTGGGAACATGGAGTTTTCCTTGGAGCTGCTATGAGATCAGAGGCTACTGCTGCTGCTGAATTCGCTGGAAAGGTATGTTTTTATAAGTTTGACATTGCGTAAATTCAGCGTATTTTGATACCAAAGTTCATAATTTGTGTATCAAAAAAATTTCTTTTTTTGGAAATACTCACCTTGAGTTAAATATGATATATGATATATGAGTAAAATAGTTTGAAACGCTAAGATATAAATGGTGATCTCATTGGCCCACATTAGTCTCCTCAAGGTAACTCGCGCGCCAATTGGCCTAGAAATTTGGCAAATAGCGCGGCTTNTTTTAAAAGTTTTTAGCTGTGTTTTCAGCAGAAACAAAAGTCCATTATTTTTGGCGTTTAAAACTATTTGACTCATTTTGTACATACTGTAGAAAAATCATTTTTTACCAAAAGAAGCATTACTGAAAACGAATGATGCGAGTTTATTCCCTCCTACAAATATAATTTTTTTTTGTTTTTTAAAAAAAATTCTTGGAGAAAATATTTTTATATGCCAAATTTTGATTTTGGGAAAAAATTGGAGTTTCACTCATAAATTGTAACTAGGGTCTTGAAATATAGTTTGCTTTTTTAAATTCAATATTCTGAAACTTTAACCGAAAATTAAAGGAAATTCTAATAAATTTATGAATGTTTGGTGAAAACTTTATGAAAAAGTTTTTAATTAAAACATTTATAGCATCAAACTGATTCGCAGAATTTATCGTTTGGAAAATTGAAAGTAAAAAAAAACATCAAAAATTTCCATAGAATGTATATCTTGAAATTGCATATCAAAAGCAATTGAAATTTTTGAAAATTTCTTTTGCAAATTGTGTTATTTTTTGTGTTTGTATCTGTTTGATGTATACAATTTTCGGTACAATAAGATTAATCGAAGTCCATCGAATAATTTTCATTAAAAGCCTCGGCAGAAATTACAAAAATTCTTTCGATTTTCTGCTAAATTTTATTTATAAACGCAAATTTTTTTCTCGCTTTTAACATATTTTTAGACCATCATGAACGATCCTTTCGCTATGAGACCATTCTTTGGCTACAACTTTGGTGATTATCTTCAACATTGGTTAAACGTCAACAAAGAAGGACGACACATGCCAAAAATCTTCAATGTCAACTGGTTCAGAAAGGGTGATGAAGGTCAATTCCTCTGGCCAGGATTCGGTGAAAATGCTCGAGTTTTGGAATGGATTATCAGACGGTGTAACGGTGAAGATATCGCACAAGATTCATTTATCGGCAAAGTTCCAAAAGAAGGTTCTTTGAACATGACTGGATGTGATGGTGTTGATCTTGATGCCGTAAGTTTTAAAAATTGTATTTAAAAATCATTTTATCAAAATTTTGTTTTAAAAATTGGTCATTTTTCAAATTTGATTATTTTACAATAATTGTTCAAAAAAAATTCACAATAATGGGTAATTTCAAAATCATAAGTCGTTTTAAGAATAAATCATTTTAGAAGCAATATCAAAACAGATCTTTTCAAAAAAATGGATCATTATAAAAATGATCATTTCACGAAATGAAAAATTTCAAATAAAATGAGTCATTTTTAAAATGGATCATTTTACAATTTGTTTTTTTTTAAAATATCACCATCATAACGGATTTTTTTGCAAAATAGATCATTATAAAACAAGTCATTTTACCAAATGGGTTTTTTGGCGAAATGAACTATTATAGATAATAGGTTTTATACCAAATAAATTATTACGAAAAGATCATTTAACGAAATGGAATTTTTTACAAAATATATTATTCGAGATAATAAGTATGTTTACAAAATGGGGCTTTCTACAAAATTTATCATTTTTGATAATAAATCATTTTCAAAATGAGTCTTAAAAAAGTATCTTCGTCAAAAAAAGTTTATTCTTACAAAAAAGATTATTTTCTAAACATCAATATTAATTATTTCAATCAAAATTTCACTTTTCAATTTTTCTAGTGTTTCCATCTCGATGGAAAATTTTGGGCTCAGGAAGCTGCTGATGTCAAAACTTATTTGGAGCAACAAGTTGGGGAAGATTGCCCAAAAGAAGTGTATGCTCAATGTGATAGCCTTCTTGAACGAGCCAACAAAGCCTAAACCAAACTACAGTATTATCCCTATTATCTAATTATCCTTTATTTGCCTTATTTGCTATTATTGCCAACAAAATAGAATATCAAAATTCCGTATGAAATCCCGTACAAGAAATATTTAACTCCTTCTAACACCAAATTAGTAAATTTGATTTTATTTAAATCTACTATGTATGTAGTATGAGTTCCATTTATGATTGTCTCCTGTCTTCTGTATTTAAATGTTTCTTTGATTGTTTGACTAAGTGTGAACATTATTACAAACTATCCGTTATAAAAATAAATAATTAAATTTCATGATTAATAAGTATTGTTTATTTTGCGTTGTAAATGATCATCGACATTAATTTTGAATTATATCGATTACGGGGCCTCCTCGCACATATTAGCCACTTTTTAGCCACATTTTTATTTAATTCGGGTTTTGAAAACGACTCACCCGATTAAGTTCTTAGATAGCTCAAACCGAGCACAAATATTTAGTTAATACTAAAATAAAATTGGTCTAAATCGGTCCATTTTTCAATTTTTTTCTGAGATTACTGTAATTGTTAAATTATCAGTTTGTGTTTAAAAATTGGAAACAATGGTCTGACTCAGTTTGAGCTATCTAAGAACTCAATCGGATAAGTCGTTTTCAAAAGCCGAATTATATAAAAATCTTGGCTTAAAAATTGGCTAATATGTGCGAGGAGGCCCGTAATCGATATGAATTAACGACTCTGCATATCGACTGGACGGACCCTGCATATTTGTATGATGCGAAATGTGAGAATGTGATTGGGTGGTTGTCCAAAATTAAGCCGATGTTATTGGATAATTCGAAGATGAAGGTTGTTGATTGGCAGCGAATATTCAGAATTTTTTACTCGCGAGGGTCCTTTATCCATATATCGGATAAGGACGCTCACCGGATGAATCTATCACGACTATTTTTGCTCTTAAGGGGGTAGCGGTCGCAAAAATGTACTTTTGTACTCTTTACCAGAATTACTAAACTGTTTCAAACTTTTGAGAGGTAGCCATTTGTAGATCTATCCTCAATCTACATAATAATTTATCAGAATAATTGTTTGGTCGACCCTGGTGACCGCACCATGCGGCGATTTTAAGCTCCTAACCAAATTTTTCAATTATATCTTCTCCTAGAGTTGCATACGATTTCATTCAAACTTGGTATGAACCACGGAACACTTTAATGGTTGTAATATGATGGTGGGTTTTTTTAAATGTCCAACTTAGTTTTTTAGAGCTGGAAAAACGCCTAATTTCAAGATTTTCGCTATTCAAATCTATTTCTCCAGGTACATTAATCAGAAATGCCGTATAAATTTGCGGAAAAAAGATGGAGAAATATTGTTAAATTAGTATTATGAATATGTGACAGAAATTTTAAATATTTTGTGGAAATTATACTAGAAATCGCATCTTTAGTTGAACCGGAAGTGAAACGCGAAAATAAAAGTCGTCGGATTTAGGTCGAAAGTACCACCAAATTAAGCTTGATGTTTCACTGATCAAAAATCTGCTTGACAGCTTTTTCTGAATATTTTTGAGTTTTTCTGGTCGAAAGTGGGTTTTCATGTTTTTCAAAAAAAATACTTTTTTTTAATAAGTTTATGCTTTCTGAGTGTTTCCTAGCAATTTCGTGCCTATTTTTTACACCCAAAAGTACCCTAGAAAGATTGCGACCGCTACCCTCTTAAGGGGGTATGGGACGCTGATTTAATAAAGGCCTTAAAGACATCACAAATGCTTCAAATTGATTTGAGGTGATAACAAAGTGTACTACCGACCAAAGCATCCAAAATACCGTTTGCTTGAATTTGACCACTAAAACTACAAAATTTTGGCTCTTTTTACTTAAGATTTACTTTATTCATAACATTTATTCATTAATTTAGTGTAACTAATCAATAAATAAATTAATTAATTAGATTGATATTAAACATTCGAGTGAACACTGTGTTCGAGCTTTCTACGGCGTACCTTTGATTTGTCAATATGCCTGGCGTTTTGCCGTGACCCTACTTTCCAAAAAATTAAAGCACTTTTTTTGAAATTGAAGAAAATTTATCTTTCGGATTCTAGGAAGTTGCAACTGTCTTAATTTCGTAGGCATGTTATGATGAATACGTTGTGCAAATGTAAGCCATTCGAAAATTTATTCTCGGAGGAGAAATAGATTAAGGGTCCTTAGTTGACAGATCGTGACTATTTGAATTATACATACAACGCGGAATACAAGCACCCAATAAAAACTCTTGATTGCAGAATAGGTGGATTTCATAGGTCAGAATTTGGCAGCTCCAACCGATCACATGCTCGGATTCCGCATTTGTGAAAAAGTCACGATTTGTCGGCTAAGGGCCCTTAATTTAAGGGGGCTCCATATTTTTTGAAGTCTGCCGAAAAATGATAAAACCGGTAAACTGTGTAACCGCAATAATTTATAATAAATTTTATCCAACATGGAAGTACCAACAGAGAAATCAAAAAATAGCTAGACAGAGCAGTCAGGAAAATATCTGACTTACCCAATTTGAAAACTACTCTTCATCTTGTAGGAAAAAATTAAAAATATTCTCCAATTCATTAGAATCTTTAAACCGACTCTAAATGATCAATGCAAGCATNTCGTCACTTCTCCCTATTCTGAAAGTGGGCATAAAAATTAGTCTATTTAGCCCACTATTTTACTCCCGATTTAAAACTGTTCTAGACTCTGTATTTTTTTGTAGACTTGAAACTTAAAAATCACTTTCTTAAAACAGCTTGATAATGCGAAACGCGAAACGTTGCAGTTAATAAATGAATAAATAAAATATTCTCTAATGGTCACACTCCTTGATACGTAACCGTTACAAGATGACCTATTCAAAAAAGAAATCTCAATCTCATCCGAGTTTGTATATTACAATAAGCTGAAGTTTCCATACTATACCGGTACTGATATTGGGAACATCGCCCTGTGCTCACTTGCCTATATTTCCAGGGCAATGTTTCTAAGATAAGTATTGTATTAAAGTTTTCGAGAAAAGTGTTTGGAAAAAAATTTCACTATTTTTTCTAGAATTTGCTGAAAACCAAAGGTTTTTAACTCGTAGAGTCACTTTCAGCCAACTAGTTGCCAGAGTCTATTTTTTTCTTTATTATTTAACTTAAAATCTAGAAAATATTTATTTGAGGCGACTCTAAGAGTTAACAATCCGTCATGACGCGTGACTTTATCTTTATTTCCAGCAGGTTTAATTTTCAATTTGACCAACATTTTTACCATAACTAGCTCAAAATCATAAAAAAAAATCGGTGGAAAAATTTTCTTGAATTTCCGACCCGTATTTCATAATATGAATTTTCATGATCATCGGAAATAAATTTCAACAAAACAGGTCGCCATAAAAAAGTTTTTTCCATCTTTTCAATAAATAAATTTTTTTCAAATACAGGTTTAAATATTTTGCTGCAAAATTATTGCATCGAAAAAATTTTAAAAACGCAAAGAAATCAAAACGATTTTTGTGTAACCGTATGATAGGAACTACATTTTTGACCTTCTCAAAGCAATTTGCTTCATTTTAATGCCCATAAGTCTGAGGACTGTTTTCTAAGTCTGTTAAATACATTATATATAAAAATATATTATATAAATATTATATACATATATTATATAAATATATTATATATTAAATATATATATATGCGTGTGAGATAATTGGTAATCTTTGTTAATAACCATCAATAATATGACTCTAAATTTTAGTGATATCAAGTATTTCAATTGCGATCAGCATAGAACGGTTCACTTCACAAATTAACACACTAATGAATATCTAAAATAATTAATTTTTAAACTAGTCGTCAATAGGGTGACCGAGATTTTTTTATAAAGTAAATCAAATCTTCAAATTTTGAGAAAAATAATCCTTGATATTTAAAAAAAATATTTTTGTTTAACTCCGAGGGGTCTAATACCACTTTTTCTCCTTACACAATTGTAGAAACGGAGTTTTTGTTAAGTTAGCCAAGATGCTTCTTTCATCACGAGAGCGGATCAATTTGATATTTAAAATGTGCGTGCACTTTACGTCAAAACTGTTTCATAGCTCAAATAATCAAGATTATCACATATCACAATTAAAGTTTCTTTGAGATTATATTATAATACAGGGTGTCACAGTTTTGCTTCCGTTCTTGATTTTTGCACAATTTACTATACGCCAATCAAAACCTTTAAATTTGGCAAGTACCTACGTGTTTACCAAATTTGAAAGTTTTGATTGGCGGATAGTAAATTGTGCAAAAATCAAGATCGGAAGCAAAAATCTGACATGCTGTGTTGCAAAATGACTTCTCAAGAAATGTTCGCCCTTGAAAAGTTGAAGTTTTAGCGATTAAAAATTTTTTGTACCTAGTTACGTATTGTCTCAAATTTCGCAGTTTGTACAAATGATTTAGTATCATCTGACAAAGTCATTGGGCAAACCATGGGCCATGGCGTAGCAAACTGAAAAATTTTGCTTGGCTGGATCGAACTGGGCCCTTTTCTCCTTATATTTTACTATAATACGTAAGCAATTTGTGGCAAAATGACCCAGCGGTCCAGATATAGTTTTTTTCGATTCTTAGGGCACCCTAGCCATCAAGTGTTAGGCGATTTTTGATGGTTAAAGACCTACGTAGTCTGAGGGCTAATTTAATATTTAAATGGACATTCTTAGCTGACAAGTCCTGGCTTATGGATCAGTAGCAAAAACATTTTGTAATAAAATGATCTCTGAAGAGGAAATTTATCGAAATTTGGAAAATTGTTATTTAAACAATAAGGATAGGCAAAAATGTCATCAACTTGAAGAGCAATACAGACATTTTGGGTAACTTAGATGTAAAACTTTAATGTATCTTTTAAATAACGAATACTATTTGAGAATAGTTCCCATTGAGCGGTCCCTGACTCGATATTATCGCGCAACAGTGTTATAGTTTTTATTTAATTAATAATTCCCATTGAAAATTTCTCATGCAATAATGACATGAAAATTTATTTCTGAAATTCCAATTTTTAGTGTGTCATCGACTTTCTTTCCTTTAGAAAGTAACGCGTCTGAAATGACATTTTGGCTACCCTAAAATATCAATGTGTCTGAATTGTCAATGTGACCGCTCTAAAATATCAATATGTTCAAAATGTTATTGTGGCCGCCTTAACCCCCCGAGGCATATAGCTTTTTGAAAGGCTAAAGCCACTTTAAAGCTGCCAAAAATGATGGAAAACATGATCGCATAAACTTTTCCCTCTAATACATTTTGAAATTCAACTATGTGAATCTAAAAATATTTCCTAAAATTTTTTCGGATAATAGGTTCAAATTTTCTGACGAGTTGATTGAAAAGCGATTTTTCGCTTAAGTTTTACTTCCAAAATAATACTTTTTGATCCAAATTTGGAATTAAAATTTCAAATAAGCCAGTTTTTAGGAAAATGTTTAGAGTACAATTTGCAAGCAAAATTAGCTTTCTGGACATATCTGGAGCAAAAATATTTTTTCGGGAG
Source organism: Oikopleura vanhoeffeni (assembly GCA_004367855.1). Lineage (NCBI taxonomy): Eukaryota > Metazoa > Chordata > Appendicularia > Copelata > Oikopleuridae > Oikopleura > Oikopleura vanhoeffeni. The sequence goes on from SCLH01000335.1 coordinate 284,760, forward strand.
TGAAATTTCAAAATATCTTATTTAGATATTAGTATGGATTAAATGATATATTTTGAAAAAATATATAATTTGTGAAGATCATGCCAGAGTGGTACTCTAATACCATATTTGCCTTAATATTGTAATAATTATCAAATTATTTCATTTAATCGAGAAAACTAACAATTTTTCCCAAAAAAGGTGATCTGCGCGGTTATTAAGATAAACATACATTTCCTGGAGCCTACCATGAGATAGTATCACGTTGTTTAATTAACCTTGGTTTTCAATTTCTAGAATATGTTTTTTTTTAAGAAAATTTAACTCATCAACTTGATCATAAAGCAAAAATTGAAGGTTGATCTCATAAGAGTTTTCTGTAAACAACGCTCAAAATATAGCCTCCTGAAAAGCTATCGTGCCTCGGCGGAACTTTTTTTTATATGTTTCGGAGGGTTAATCGATAAAGAATGGATTTTTTATATTTTTATCAAATTTGCCCATTATCGTTTGAAAAGTCCCCAAAATATGTCGAAGTTAATTAGTATCTGATAATTGTTGTTTGCTATTAAGTAAGTTTTCCACAATGCCTGAAAATTGCAAAACTACGGTTTTAAGACTTTTGTCAAAGAAAAACAAGCTCAAATTAGAGAAATTTTGAAAATGTTCCGAGTCGGTAAAATTTCAAAGATAAATTAACTTGTTTTGACGTCATTTCCCGTTATCCTAAAGATTTGCAAATACGTATACAATATTTTAGAAATACAAATAGTCGTGGTAGATTTTTCCGATAAGTTTTTTTAATATATGAGCGTACATAAGCGTACTATTCCAGCCGGTTTAAAAGATACACACGGCGTGGGATACTCGTATCCAATCAACAACTTAAGTTGTAGAATAAACTATGAAATTGGCCCAAATTCGGCTCAAAAAGTCAGCCAATCATATTCTCGCATTACGTATCATTCAAGTCGGTTGTATTTGTACGCTGAGGAGTTTAAATGTATATCAAAGATCGGTATCACTAGGCCTTTGACTCGCTTTTGACCGATGAGAGCACCGGATTTCACTTCTTTGACCAATAAGAGCTTTGAAAATAAATTCAACCACGAACCTGAAAGTAAAGGCCTAGTGATGCTCTTTTCAGATATATCTGTAATCACGTAATGTATTTTAGCGAAAAGGAAGCTCGGGAAATGAACATTTATTCTGTGATCGCGATAATAGCGTTTTCTTTCATGTTTTGTTGGATTGTGGTTTTATGTTTTCGATTATTTTATTTTCTCATAAGAGAAAGTATCAAACAAAAAAGAAAAGTTCGTCCAACTCGAAAACCATCAAGGTTGCCCTCTAGAATTCCTTCGGCACAACCATCGATAAAGATAACGTCTAAGAGTTTATCTGGGTCCCCAACAGCAACACCAACTCTACAAATTTTCGATAGTGTTAAAATTGTGTGAGAATATTACACGAAAACGCTCAATTTGCACGTGATTATTTCAAGGCCTACTATTACAAATTATTTTGGGCGCGAAGTTACTTTTTTGTTAACCTGCGAGAATATTTTCTCAAACTCTTTATTCTGATTTGAAAATGATCTAAAAGATAGAAAGCTTATCAACTTTTTAGTTTTTATGAAAAAAAACCATATCGATAACAATGCCCGAGTTAATATAAAATATTTATTTGGTTTTATTCTGGTAAAAAACCATTTTGGGACACGTATCACGTGGTGATAACGTAACTGTTGATAATATTGGATTCAATCAACATACAATCTCTAATTTTTTGTTTTTGGTGTTGAGAGAAATAAGCTTTTTAAATTTCAAATATAAAATTTGCAGTTTTTTAACGTTTCGATTATTTATTATTCATCTTCAGAATGAGAGCAGAAAAATAGTTTGCACAATCGTATTTGGACAAAAATATTGCAATCAGGCTCTCAGATGCTTGCCAAATTATGAGAGCATCTGGAGCCTGATTGCCAAATTATTTTTTGTTCCAAATACTCGATGTGTTTCAAACTTATTTTTCTGCTCTCATTCTGAATGGATTAATTAAATAACGAAAGGTTAAAAAACTGCAAATTTTATATTTGAAATTTAAAAAAATCTCTAATTTATCACCTACGCACACAATCGAGCCAATTAAATACAAATGAAGCAGGATAGGCTATGAATCATAGCCTATGATCTACATTTAGTATTATCAAAAATTACGTAACATCACGCGATTTTTATTCCGAAATAGTTCTTCACTAAAAAAAATATATGAACTCGGACATCGAAATCGATATGTCTCGAAAAAAAACAAAGCTGTTAAAATTGTGTGAGAATATTACACGAAGTAGCTTTATTTGCACGTGATTATTGGCTCGTCTATACAACTGTATTTCTGCTTGCTTTAACTTATTTATAAAGTACACATCACAAATTAATATATTTAAACATTAACTATATTTTATTAATACCAGGTGTATTTTAGAAAGTATAACTGGTACTTGGAGCTACAGAACGATCAACTACAGTAACCGCAACATTGCCAAAGGTAACCTCTAAAGCAGTGAAGAGGACGTCTTGTAAACATAATATACCAAAAAGTGTATAATGTATACAAGGGGGGGGGGCAATATTGCAGAAAGTTTTTTTCAAAAAAAATCGGCGATATCAGGCACTTTTGGCGATATTGGCACCTTCGGCGATATGAGGACAGAAATTGAAATTTTTGTGCACAAATGAAAAACGCGTGTATGTTCAAAATGACGTCATAATTTGAAAAGGTTTTCAATTTAACTCCCGTAGTGTCTTTTGCACCATCCGTGGCNTGGCCTTTAATCGCAATTTAGGACCCTTAATCATGTATAAATGAAAATTTACAAAGTGATGGATCAACTATTTGGATAATTTACGTTTGTGCGTTTTTTTTCGAAAATTTTCACTGTATTACAGTACTTATTTTTTGCAAAAAAAAATTAAATCATCAAAAAATGCCTATGAGCGGGATCAGAAAAAATTCGGAGATTTTTTTTCCATTACATCATCGCCCCAAAATGATCACGTGACCGTATATTTAAGAAATAAGGTTGGTAAAAGTAGTACTGTTTTTTTCAAAAATTGCTTAAATCAATTTTTGAAAAAGGTGAAGTGGTTTTTCAGAAGTTTTTAAGACTTTTTTCTCATTACACCAAAGTCCAAAAACGATCACGTGACCTTAAAATTGGGAAATAAGGTTTTGGTTCAAGTAAACAAATAGTGATCAAATTACGTCGAAAAAATTTATGGGTCAATTAACACCTAATTCAAGAGTTTTGAACATAATAATATT
>SCLH01000335.1:288673-307442 GCA_004367855.1 Oikopleura vanhoeffeni
ATTTTAAGTTTATTTGGTAAGTTGTCTGGATCAACTTCAAATTTCTGTAGAAATGCAGTTTGGTAGTGAGTACATTTAGACTTGTGCTGGAAAACGTGTGAATCTTTACGAGCTCTATGTTCTAAAATACGTTTATGTAGAAGGCGCTCTGATTCGCCGATATATTTTGAGCTGCACACCTCCACACAGTTGTATTTGTATACAGTACAGCTATTGTTGAAATATTCGATTTTAGGTTTAAGACGTGGATAAATAACACTCGCTAATTTTAGAGTTGTGAAAACGATGTGGAGTTTAAAAAAAGGGGTGACATTTTGTAATATTTTGTAAATTGATGAAGCTATGTTTGAACATCTGAAGCTTGAAAAAGGCAGCGATAACGTGTGGTGGTCAATGACGGTTTAATATTTTAAATTTTTAAATGTCAAATTGACCCTAAATTTGTGTTATTTATGCACTTGTTTGTGAGAATCGGCGAAAATGAGAGAGTTTTTAATTTTCTTATTCACATTTGATAACTTTTTATAATTTTTTTTAACAAATTGTTTTTATAGGACAGTAGAGAATTCTTTGAATAATATGATTATCTTTGAAAAAATATATGTTGATAATGAATCGTCGGTTATATGCTTGATTCAAATGCAACGCCACGGATGGTGCAAAGACACTTCGGGTCCAGAGATTGTCGGCCACTACGGGAGTTAATATAGAGTTTTACTGTAAAACTTTTACATTACTATTATAGGTTTAATCTTGGGAAATTAAATCTCGAAATATATTTATGACGCATTGACCATTTGAAATAGGGAATTTACGAAGTCGAATTTTCGAGTCTCGAAGTAATTTGAAATAAAAGCCTCAAAGGCTCACGCTATTTCGACGATATTGGCTCTTGCGGCGATATGAGCACAGACAGGAATTGAGTTAAAAATCGTGAAATTGCGTAGGTTTTTTGGCGATATTGGCAAATTCGGCGATATTAGGCCAGCGATATGGTGCCTCACCCTGTACAGTATAATTTATACCGTATAAGGTTGCGCACGGTGAAATTTTCGACTTTTAAATCAAGGGTTTTAACTAGCATCAGTACCGTCATGCTCCGAATTGGCCAATTTTTGGCCAGTATACGTTTTTTCATGAAACTTACTGTTGGACAAAAAATAAAAAAAAAATAAAAATTTTTGAAGAATTTTTTCAAAATAAAAAGTTCAAAAATACGTTTTTTTCAGTAAAATCCAATTTGCCAAAAAGTTTTTTCAAGTCTTTTTTTATAAATTNGCCAAGAAATTTCCCGAAACTGTCATAGCTAAATACCCCCTTAAATAATGAAAAATTTTTTTTTTTTATTTTAGTTCATTTTTGAAATACAAATTCAATTCTCCCTGAAATTTTAACTCCAAGGAGGAAAAAGTTAAAAAAATCAGTTTGAAAACTTTGAGCACCCACCACCTCCTTAAAATTTTGAAAAAAAATTACAAAAAAATTATTTTTGCAATATTCAAAATAAAACCTACAAGTGCTAAAATTTTGGGTTCTTAACTCCTTCCTGGAAAATCTTCAAAATCGACGGTACTGATGCTAGTTTTAACTAAGAACAAAAACGAACTTCTTGGGTAGAAGTTTAAAACTAAGAAAATTATCGAAAAAAATGTTTTACGGGAGAATTTTGCGGAGATTCTTTGGCTTTAAAATTAAAAATAAAAATTTGAAGGTGTCCTAGATCTTCCTATAATTTAAATTTAATTTTATCGCAAAATTCATATAATGTACGACCAGAAACAGAAAAAAATTACTGTAACAGCCTGTGCAAGCTTAAAATTTTCTGAGGTCAAATTTTTCAAAACCCCAACTTTGACCAAAATTGTTGGGAAAATCTTAAAATCCGCCTACGCAACTTTTTTTATTTTTTTTTTTTTTTGTCTTCGGGTTTTAGAAACTTCCGGTAATGAAAATTAACAATAATTTATATTTGATATCAAAACTTCAATTGAATAAAAAAATTTAAACAGAGTAAAATTTGGCCACCTGATGACGAAAAAAAAATTATTCCAAAAATTTTATTTTTCTCACTTTTTCACCCCGGAAAGGCTTTATTTATTTTTTCGATGTTTACTCTAGATTTAAGCTCTCCCGTGCGCAACCCTAGTTATACTCCATAAATCATAAACAAAATTTGTCAATTTATTATTGTAGATTAATTCTACCAAAATATTAATCTTACAAGGTCTCGAAGCGATTGGTTTATCAATAATTCAGCAAAAAAACATCAAAATTACGACGCCTAAGGAGTTACTGTCGCAAAAATTTTTTTATAACTTTTGAGACGCGTTTTCGCGTGAAGCTGGTATGAATCTCGACCCCGTGTGTGTTCGGGAGGAACGATCAAAATGATGCTTGATGCAGAGTGGTGACTGGCTGGATGTGGTTCTGAGAATAATATAAAAGCAGTTTCAGTTAATCACTTAAGTCAGAATGCAGATAATGCTTGTCGATTGGCTGAATCATTCCACTATCATTTGAATTGGATTTCCCGAACGCATGCTGGGTTGAGATCCTTATATGGTCAAGCAAAGTTTGCTTACCTTCAAGATCAAGTCTCTAAGCGTATTTTGGGACCAATTTGAGTCCAAAAATTTTTTCATTTCGCCTTTCATAAAACAAGCTTTCGTTCCAAATTATTGACTGAATTAATTTGGTTTCTAGATTTAGACTTATTAATTGACCTGTTTTATAAGAAAAATTTTTAGTTTTAAAAAAGTCGTATCAGTAGTCTAAAATGATGAATACTTGTTCCTGCACACTCCAACATCGGTTTTTAAATTTATACTATGAGATTTAGACCTAACTCGACCAAAACGGAAACGGATAGATATGAAAAAATGAAGCTCGCGATTACGAATAATTCTAAATTTTATTTGAAAAAAATTTGAAAAATTTCTGGGCAAAATTTAAATTTTTTTCAAAATCTCAAATTCCCCATAGGTGACAGTCTTTATCTTATTAATGATCAGATTAGGCTGTTTCCTTCGAGATATCCAGATTTAAAGTTTCTACAGCACGTCCCGATAAAACGTTTATCTACTACTGACTATAATCTAGTCACTAGATAGTACCTAGGCTATCAAAATTTTCAAAACAATTTTACAAAATTTCTTTTTAGTATCTCTCTTTACTTCTGGTTTCGTCTCTGGATGTGACAGAAAACTACTAATCCTGTATTTCTTAATATTTATTTCAGATGTTGCGAGTTAAAGAATTATAGACAAAATTTGATCTCAAAATTGAGGTTGTTGAAACTTAGAAGCGATGAGGATCAACTCAGGCGAATTTCAAAAATACAAGTTCTAAAGCTTAGAAATTTCCAAGGTAGTTTAATTGCGGTAGTTTTACAGTAGGGTCCGGCGTATAGGTGAAACATACTCAAAAACCAACGTAAACCTACGCAAAACCCACGCATCTGAAAATAAAAATTTGTTTCCAGACGTCCGGCCGCGGCGTATAGGTGAAGGCAAAAGATAGACGTTTTTTCGAAAATCCGGCGTATAGGTGAAATCCGGTTATAGGTGAAGATTTTTTGCGAATAACTTTCACTTATACGCTGGACCTTGCTGTAGTAGGTAGTTATGAATCATACTAACATCAATGATGTCACATCATAGTTAAAATAAAACTTCTATATTTATATTTTTTAAATTTATTAAACAACGTTTCGCGTGAGCATCTTTCAGGTTTTTGAAATGTAAGTTTTGTAAGTTTCAAAACTTCAAAGATTTGGAAATCTAGAAATTTCAAAAAATGTGTGTGGGCAGAGAAAAGTTTTATTTTTTTGGCCCACAATCAAAATAGTGCAAAAGTTTTATGATCTTTTTGATCATTCAGTGAATTTTTATATTTATTGAGAATTTTAACTCGTACAGTCACTTGCAGCCAACTACATTAGTAATAAGGGAACGGTTTCATTGTGTTTGACTTACTCAATGTGATGATATCTTCAACCCACACAAGCTGCCCGAATATAGCATAATCCTTTATTAGTATAGTACCTGCCACTCAGAGGGTGGAAGAATTGTGCGTATCTGATTGGCTGTTCCTTCAACATTATAGGAAAAGATGACGAATCTTATGCGTAAAACGTCGGTGCCCTCTGAGTGGATTGTACAATACTAATTATGTAACTGTCGGAATGCGAACAGCTTGCGTGAGCGGGGCCCTATCTTCTCAATGGGTATGTCCAAGTTGGACTTTCCAACCCCATTGGCTGAAAACCGTTTTTTGTTAGTATTTAATTTAAATTCTAGAATTTGTTTTTGAAGGTGACTGTACGAGTTTAACATCTTTACTGTGTTTCATTTTGAGTCGAAACTTTGATTGTTTTTTAGTTCTAGAAAGTTTATTTTTAAAATGAGTTTGTCAAACTAAGTTTATTACAATAGTAACAAGGGATACCGTTTTATTGTGTGGAAATTTCCTCTTTCCTTATTGGAGTCTCAACCCATCGGATCCCCTTTCAGCCCATACAAGCTGTTCGGAAATATCGGAACTGCTTATTAGTATTGTATTAGTAATACAGTAGGGTTTTCCTCACTGAAACAAAACTCAACTTTCGGCAAAATTTAATCATGCGCCGCGCCGTCGACTGTGATAATAATTCATTTTAAAATATTTCAGCTAAATCTGTAGAAAACTCACAAAAACTTCAATTTTCCGTGCTGACGTTTCTTCATCACCTCAAAAAATCTTCAAATCTGAATTCAAAAAGTGCAAAGTACTGTCAAAATGGGCATTGAAAAAAAATATTGTACATTTCTGTAAATAAATCATTGTTCTAGATGTGCCAAATGACTAAAAGTTGTGTTTCTGGAAAAAGTTTTCTTGTCCTTTAGTTTGAGTTTTTAACTTGCGATGGTGTGTTGCATTTTTCAATTAGGATCTTACCTAAAACGTCGGATGCGATGGAAGAGACGAAATATCCGAGATGATATTGAGATAATGAAAAAAGTTTACAGGAAAAGTTTAGCATATAAGTAAGTTTATCTCAGGACTAGACTTGACCAATAAAAAACCTGGATATTTTTGAAAATTTCGTCAATGTAAAAAAAAATTTTTCAAATTCTGTACCAAATGTATATTTTTATAAGTATCATAAATTTCAAATGATGAAAAACCGATAACACCCTATTTGATGCACACTTGTTATTTTCTCAAAAATTCCTTCTTCTTTGAAAGTGTCCTAAAACACAAAACGTCAAGCGTCGTTCATCGGCGTTTGAATTTACATATTTTTGTCGTGTTTAAATACTTGAAGGACTGCAATTTTCATATTTTGCGCCAAAGAGTAATATTTGAAATTGTTACTGATATATACTGTTCCAACCCCCTTGAATCAAAAACAATTTTGTATTGTACAATACGTATTGTACAACTACGTATCAGGCCTCGGCAAGCCAGCAAATGTTACTGGCTTGACTTGACTTGGCTTGACGTTACGAACAATTTTCACTGGCTTGACTTGGATCGACTTTACTTGACTTGGCTTGAGTTTTTGCTGGCTTGACATCTTTCAAAAGATCAAACTATGGCGGGGTTTTTTTAGGACAACCCGCAATCGGAGCAAATGTTCTCGAAAACGCTTTATACGATTCAAAAAATTTCAATTGTATCCTAGAGTCAATTGTTTGATACAGAGTCTCGTCTATGTCTCTTACCGATCGAATGACCGGTTAACCGGTAATCAGCGAAAAAACCTGTAAATTTCAGTTAATCGCGAACTGAACATACCTTTCAAAATGTGATTATCGGGGTAACTTTTCAAGCGAATTTTTTTGGCAATATTTTTTGTCACCTGACACCACCTGGTGGTGGTAAGGAGCACTTTTTTGTATTAAGACACTTGAATGTTATGTGGTCCTGATAATGTACTTACCTGGGTAACTTTTCAAGAGAAATTTCCAAGAGAAAGACCAAACTGTCCGTTTAGACACACTCTACTGTAATACAAAAAGTGCTCCTTACAGCCACCAGGTGGTGTCAGATAACAAAATAAACATTGCCAACAAATTTCTGTTGAAGAGTTATCTTGATAACCACATTTTGAAAAGTATACTATGTTCAGTTCTCGATTAACTGAAATTTCCCGGTGATTTCGCTGATTACCGGTTAACCGGTCAGCTGATCGGTAAGAGACATAGACGTGGCTCGGGCATACAATTGGAACATTCGCTGTGATTGCGGGTTGCGCTCAAAAAAAAACCCGCCTATGAAGCCATCAAAAAAACAGAAACGATTTTTCAAATTTTCAAAAATGTCCACAGATAGTGCTCGAGAGCAAAATTACTAATTTTAACTTTAAAATCTTTCAAATTTTTTTGGTCAAGCCAAGTCAATCCAGGTCAAGCTTAGTCAAGCCAGAATACCTGGCTTGATATCAAAGCCAAGTCAAGCCACCAAAATCAAGCCTGGCTTGCCGAGGCCTGCTACGTATTGTACAATACGAAATCGTTTTTGATTCAAGGGGGTTGGAACAGGATATGGATTAAAGACCCTAAACTGACAGATCGTGACTATTTGAAAAATGAGGAATTCGATCATTTGATTGGTTCATCCCTTCCAAATCTGACCTATTAAATCTGCCTATTCTGCAATCCGGGGTATCTTTCGAATAGTCACAATCTGTCAACTGAGGACCCTCAATCCATATTGCTATCAAATTTGATAACATCTAAAATCATTTTTTAAATCGATCCTTATGTCGAGAAAACCAGCAAATTATCATAATTTGTTAAGGGGGTAGCAGCGATGTGGCAGACTGGCGTCAATTTAACTTACGAAAATAATTAGTTGGTTAATTTTTTTGTGCTTATTATCGTTAGCTGAACCAGAATAAATTGTATCAGCTCATTAAAATAATTTTATCTATTTTAAGGAAAGATTTGAGTTCGAACTTTTATTTTTGAATTCGTAAAATTTTCAAAAAAATTCAAAACATTATTAAAATTTCACGCATTTTTTACCCAAAATTTTTTTGTTTTTTTTCTGAAATTCGTGAATAAAAACAAAAATAATAGCCACTTTAACTTTTTTCATGCATGTTTACATATTTTTGACTGCTGTTTAAAAAATCAATAACATTTCATATTGTGATTTTTTGTCGATTTTTTTAGAAAATTTATGAAAAATTCTCACAAATCAAGTCAAAAATTTTATTAATGCTTTTTTGATATTTTTTGAAAAATCAGACCGAATCAGTTATGTTATTTTCTGGTATCTATTGGATTTCCGTATATTAACCGATGGAAGGGTCAATCGAATATCGTTTCTGAACTAACTGATGAAATTTACAAACACTTGCTTGTGGCACCGGTTGTGCCATTTGGCACGCAATTTATTCAAAATTTATTATTTCAAAAAAATCAATTAAATTTCGGGTTTATAGGCTACTTTTCTTCTCAAATTCAAGAGATTTTTAAAATTTAAACGCAATTGAAGGTGAATTTTTTTTCCTAAAAAGCTGTTTTTTCTTTTTTTCATGGAAAAAAAACTTTCATATTTAGAGAATTCATATGGATAATGATTCTCCCACTAATTAGCGCATAACACCCGAAAATGCCTGAAGTTAATAAATATCGCCTTCAAAAAAAATATCTCACATCGGGTCAAGTTGGAAATGGAGTTATAAATGAAAAGTGGTTTTTTGATATTTTTACAGATACTTAAGGGGGTAGCCGACGGGTTTTCAACGTTTAGTCCTGAGCTAAACCGCAATTCGTATTTGAGTTTCAAACTTCGGATTCTAGAGATATTTGTTTGAAATTTTTCAAAAATGGTGTCAAAAGTTTTTTGTATGACCGGACCGGCCGGTATAACCGGTCCAAAAAGTGATTTTTTTCCATTTTTGGTACGACTATCTACGCTCCTGGATATCAAATTTTTCTTTCAGTATAAACTTTAATTGTGAGCTTAACAGCCTGTACAAACCCTGATTTTCAAATTTCTTGTTATTTAGAGAGAATTTCCAAAATAAATGGGTGTTTTTTGCAACATGTTCGTGGTACAACTTTTATTTAGTCGAACAATATCAGATTTTTTTAAACAAGAAACATTCTTTAAAGTGGTGCAAAACGAGAAAGTACAAAGAAGTTTTTCAATTTTTTTTGTTTCTCATTAGCTTTTTAAGAGGCACCAAAGTTTATTTACCCTCGTCCAAAAAATTACGTCAAAAAATAGGATTTTGAAGAAAAATTCCAAAACTTTTTTTGAGTATAATAATTTTTGATACATTTTGTCAGTGAAATTGCACAAGTAAAATTAGTTGTAAAAATAGTCCAGATCCAATGTCTAGATCACGAGAAAAAGTTAATTACCTGATAAAAATACTTGGAAAAATTCCATTATTATATTATTGCAAAATGTCGGAAATTTTTTTATCGAAATTCATCTTTTTTTTAGGTTTTTATAAGCAAACCGTTAACAAAAATTAGAATGCAGCTAAAATCAGCTTTCTAATCACTTCTGAGTCTCGAGAAACAGCCTCCGTCGGTTACCCCAAATTCTGGATCTAAGAAAATATTTGGAATTTTTTTTTTCGAAATTTAAAAAAAATTTTATTTGCCATGTTTCAAGATCTAATTCACATGGATCTAATGCACAAAAATTGAGAGCAAAAAGTTATTACTTCAAAAGATACAGTGCGGGTTAAGGAAAATAAACTTCTGAAAAATATAGAAAATTTGAAAAATTTTTGACATCGAAATTTTTTTATATTCTCGGAAGCAACCAGCCACGAAAAATGACAATGCAACTAAAATCAAGCTTCCTATCACTAATTGAGTCTCGAGATACAAACCTCGCGTCGGTTACCCCCTTAAGTATGTTGAGGAATCGAAAATATAAACGTTTTGCAAGAATGAACACTTTTATTGAAGATAAAAAATAAAATTTTCACATTTTTTCTCTTCATAAATCACTCCGAAAAAATGTACCAATCTGCCACATCGCTGCTACCCCCTTAAACGAATTTCTTCGTCTCACAAAAACGGATCAAAGTGAAAATATCTTGAATAAACCCCAAATGATTGGAAAACTGTTAAAAGTGTTCCAAATAACCGCAATTCAAAAAATGCAAAAAGTGTGTTGATTGTAGATGAAACAACCCAAGATAACCTGGAAAACTACCTTAAATTGCCGAAAGATCGCTTACGAGTCACAAACCCGATATGTCCAAGTATGATCTGCGATGTGTTAGAGAGCATTTGGCCTATTATACGAGAGTTTCTCGAACAAAATGTCCTTAAAAACGTTGAAACTATTGTTGGTGATGCATTTAAAGATATAAAATTGCTAAAATCATTTGCATTTACAAAATTAAGCGTTGGAGAAATTCATCCAAGAATAGAAAACATTGAAATTATTCATAGGTACGGTGCGCAGCGGTCAAAATTCAAACTTTTAATTGAAAAAAGGAATTAAAAAATGGAATAAAATATCAGGGCTTCCAACTATGTGAAAAAATATAAAACAATAAATATATTTTTTTCGGCATTTTGACCATGGAAAATACCGATTTAAATTTAAAACCGAGATTTGCATTCATCGCGCAGCCTTCCGCGCGGCTCTCATTATGCGGATCGGAAAACATTTCAAATTCTGCATAGAAACAATTAAAAAAATTCAGGTTTGAAAATGGTGTATAATTTATACCGTATAAAGGCATATTCAGTCAACAAACCGTTCTGCCTACGCATTTTTTGGTCAAAATAACGCAAATTTTTTTCGAACATTTTATTTTTCAAATTTTTTTTGATAATATTTTATTATTATTAATATTGTAAAGGGGTTTGCGAGATATATTATTAATAAAGCAAATTTTTTTGTGAGTGCGGTTTTTGTCATGAGAAAACGATAAAATTAAGTTTATTATGCTAAAAATACAAGTCAGTGCTTAAAATGAGGGTTTTTAGAACTCATTTTCTAACTACCAGATGGCCAAAATTTTAAGTTAAGTTTGTAGGGTTCCCGCTGCGCACCCTATTTAAAGATCTAGTAAAGATTTGGTATTCCAAGCTGAAGTTCATTATTATGGCGATTCTGAGTTTAATATGGTAGTCGGTACACCGCTTGTGGACATACCACTGGAAGGGTATTACGATAGTGTCATTTTTTTTGACCAATTATTAAATTTTAACAAAAACTCAATTTTTTAATACAATCAAAGTTTTATTATCAAACCAAATAAACATTTTCGAAAGGTTTCCAATTTTCTTCATTCTTAAATTTATGAAACTAACATTTGGAATATCTTCGCTTGGACTAGCTTATTCATTCAGGACTTCAGTGCCCTTAATTGCAACCACCTGGTTAACTGCACGAGTGCGACTTTTTCGATAATTTGTTTTTTTTTGGAATTATCCTCCAAAATTTTAAGTAACAAAAAAATAGTGGGATCAGGGGTCGGCACTAGAACAGGTTTTTATGTTCTTGTTCCATCGAGATTTTGAGCAAAAATAATGTTCTGTTCTGTTCCTAGTTACATAGAACTTGTTCTACTAACACGCTACGCAACACGTTGCCTCCTGAAACGCTGCGTAACGCTAACTGCTTACGGCATCTTAAGGCGGGTGGCGTAAAACGCGCCAACTCAATCAGAAGACGTTGCGAATCGCGCATTTCCCGAAAATAATTTTAGATCCAATAAATGCTTTCTAAAAGCAGTGAGTAAATAAAGAGTCAACACGGAAAAAATTAATTTCCACGCTGGTTCGGTGCGCATCGGTTGAGTGCGCCATCGTGTATAAAACGAAATATGGTTCTTGTTCCAAGTCTTGTCTGATCCGAGGTTTAAAAATCGTGTTTTTGTCGTTCTAGATGTGTTCTTTCTATGTTCTGATTTTGCCATAGTATTTCAAAAATGAAGAATTCGGGTTTAAATAATTAAAAAAAAGTATTATGAAGGAGGAAAGAGTAAATAAAAAGGGATTTCATAAGAACGGGCATTCGAAAACGAGGTTTAATCATAATTTTTGGAAACATGAAAAAAAGGGTATAATCATCTATTGAAAATCATCCATTCACATTAATGAACTGACCCTGTAATTTTAATCTCTTTATACATAACTAATTTTTGAAGAAAATAATGTTAAAAAGTTGGAGAATTCATCTCCTAGTTATGGAAGGCCTCCCAGAAGATACCGCTTATCGGACTTAAACTAAATCAGGTTTCTGGAGCGCATCTAATGTTCACTAATAATGAAAACGATAGCCCTGAACACTGTAAATCATTAGGCAAGTAGGATTTTTGCAACTATGAATGTATTTAACGAAAAATTATGAAAATAAAACATCGAACATCTCATACATGTGAAACTAACGGCACGCATTTATGTCGGAAAATTTTAGAGGTGTTAATCGACTCAAAGGACGATTTAAAAATCGGATATAAAATGCATCTTTAACGTTGAATCTCAATATTATTCAAAAAATTCAGCGGCTAGAAATAAAGTCACAACGTAAGCCTCGAGGCGCTCTCAACTCGCCGCCATAATCGTGGAGCGCCAATAGACGCAAACACGGAACTAAAGTAAAGTAATCACCGATTTTGGTCTAGTGCCCGACCCCCTGGTCTAAGATGACGAATAAAGTCCATATCGAAAAAACTAGTATTAAAATAACGAAATTATTTTATTTCTCTCGAATATAAAATTATTATTGTTTAAGCAAACCGATAAGAAAAATTCGTGCAGCACACAATAAGGTTTTTAATCATCTTCTGAATCAGAGATATAGCCTCCTTTCAAACTCGGTACGAACCACAGTTAAAGATGGCACCGTCCCGTGAGGCGCGGCACGCGCCTTATGTTTTAAATGTCAATTCTCTATAGTTTTTCAATTTAAGGGGTTACTGCGACTCTGATTACATAAAGGCCTTAGAGGCATAAAAATGCTCCAAATTGATACGGGGTGATAATTAGTGACAAGAACCCACAGAAAAATTTTTTTGCGAAATTTTCGCAATTTTTTCGATTTTTTTTTACTTTTTTGAAAGATGAAGTTAAAAAATAACGATTTTTGTCAAAATTTGGACCACTAAAACTAAAATATCGATCTGACGGTAAGCCAACTTTCCTCGATCAAGTGTTTCACTGCTTTTTTTGACCTACTGTTTCGAAAAATCGAAGCACTTTGGATTTCGAAATTTTTCCGAAAATTACCAAAAAAAAACATATTCCAGTCTAGCTCGAAATGCAAAAAGCTCTCATATATCTCTTTAAAATTTTCGAGGAACGTGATAAAAATTTTGAGCTATTTGCAGCATTCCTCGGAGGAGATAGACTTTTGAAGTTGCCAATTGTTAGAAAATCGGCTGGTATTTGGCGTTCAGAATTGTTCATGCCCGGATCAAAAAAACTCTCCAATTAAAATTAAATATACACCGTAGTGATCTGTGAAATTTGTCAATTGGACTATACCGTCTGGTAGAGATAGATTTTGAAATTGAAATTCACCTAGTTACGCAGACGTACCTATAGTGTCAATGTCAACAAATAATTTGTGATGTACTTTTCGCAAGAAAATAGATAGATCTACAAATTACATTTTCCGTTTTTTCTCAGAACTGTTAGTTTTCAGTATAATTTCACCGAGTAAAAGTGTCAATATTCAGAGCGCATACCCTTAAAGGACCTATTCAAGTACAACACAACTTCAAACGCCTGCACCGTATAATTGACAATCTTTTTGTCAGAACGTTGAGAGAGTGTCAGGACGTTTGAGAAACGTCAGAACTTTGAGAAAACTGTAGGCACGGTTTGAGAAACTGTCAGGACGTTTGCACTTACATTTGTTTGGTCATTTATTTGAAGAATAATTTTTTTTAGTTTATTCAACTTAAGTTATATAAGGAAATAAACGACTGTGATTTTTAGATAATGGTCTCAAGCTGGTTAGTATAGCAAGCCATGTGAAGCCGCTTCTCTCACATGTGGTATAATTAAAAGCAGAAGGCCGGGCCAGCACTGAGTAATCATACTGTGAGTAAGTCTTAGGAGGTTAGAGGTAAACGTTTTCGAAAGGCCTAATATTCTAGACGATTGAAAAGGAATTTCAAAATAAAAAATCGGTTTAATGTGTTCAAGCTATCTGTACGCAGAATTTTTTCTGTCATTTAAGACCCAGGTTTTTGTATAAAATCGAAAAAAAATCGATTTTTGAAGGGGGTAAGTTGTCGCTTTCTTGGTACCTTTCATCACGCCTCAAGAACCAGTTCTAAGGCAGTTTAAAAATCTGAGATACGCGATTGTAGATCTATCCTCGCTAAACGAATAACACATCCTCAAAAAGCATTGTTACATCACAGCACCAGGTGTGATCTATCTAGAGCACCTAAAACGTTTTTTTAAATCTATCCTTCTTTTAGACCCACTCAAAGTCTCAAGAATTTCACACAAAAAGTACAATAAATGAGGAAACAAAAAAGTGCTGAGAAGGAATTTTTTGATTTAAATTTTTTTCTCTAGAATCTCACTTAAAACTAGCCGATTGTGCCGATTTTTCGCCTTCAAAACATCTATCTTTCTTTTTAGACGAATATTTAAGAACCAATTTTCTCGACTAAGGTAGATAAATATAAATGCGGTAGAAAGTGATGAGAAAGGAATTTATGAACTAAAATTCTAGAAATTCTTAAGAAAATTGAATTGAAAGTAACCGGAATAAAATCGAAAAAAAAAGTGGTCTGATCAAAACAAAAAGACACAAATGAAAGCGAGCTTTCACTGACAAAAATTGGTTACGCTCAATCAAAATTTTCAGAAAACCAATCAGCGTCAATTCGATAATAGGTTTAAACATTTTGGCATTAAAAATAAAAATTTCTAGAATTTCGATAAGATAGAACATTCCGATAATAATTCAATGCAATGTTTTTTGGTGGTCATATCAACCAATAAATGTTCATATCATGTGAAACCGGTTTATCGGGTTAAAGCAAAAAATATCGAATGAAAAATTCAGATTGTTCTAATGTTTTGAAAAAAAATAAGCCAGCCGATGAGATTCCTTGGTCAACTTTAGTTCCATAACG
Source organism: Oikopleura vanhoeffeni (assembly GCA_004367855.1). NCBI lineage: Eukaryota > Metazoa > Chordata > Appendicularia > Copelata > Oikopleuridae > Oikopleura > Oikopleura vanhoeffeni. Next base: position 302,748 of record SCLH01000335.1, read on the forward strand.
AGATTTTAAATATCATGAATAAATTAATCTCTATAAAGGGCTCAAAAAACGCCGACACTAACCACCTAAGTCAATTTTTCGTATTTTACAGGTAGATGTGATCCAGCTTCTAGCCGGCAGCCTGTGCTGAAGTCGCTAAACAGCTGATTGTTTTGGACCAGTGGAAATTTAAGCGTTTTTTCGTTCCCATTTCGTTTGATTGAGGGTCGGCGACACATATTTGACCTCTAACGACAGTCGAAAGCTCAAGGTCACACTCTCAAGTTTCATCGTATTAGACTTTTAGTACTCCAACAGAATCGAAGGGTCGCCTTTTTCATGATCGTATTAGCACTATGCAAAATGTATGAAAGCGTCGCAGAGGCAAAAACTAGAGAGCAAAATACTTTTCATCTTATGACTTTCGAGACATTTTGACCATGTTGCTAATTACGCTTTCGGACAAGTCGACCCTTTCCGATTCTTTGGAGGTACTAGACAATCTATACGATGAGATTGACCGTTGTAATGACCGGTCATTAGAGGATCAAAATATTGCCGTCCGACCTCCTCAATCAAACAAACTATGTAACCGAAACGCTTTTAATTTCCACTGCTTCAAAAATCAGCCTTCTAGACTTTCATACGGACTTCGCTAGAACCTGGAACATACTACTACCTGTATCAAATCCCACGAAAAATGACCTTAAAATCCGATTTTTTTTGAAATATTTTCGTTCTAAATAAAAAAATCCGCTAGGTCTTAAAGACCAGAAAAATAATTCTCTACCAAGATAGCTTGAACACACTAAAACTCGATTTTATTGTTTGAAGAGTTCCTCTATTTCAAATCGTCCTCCTTATCTCCTGGGCTCACCTCTTAAAACTTATCTTGCCTGTTAAAAGAATAGGAAAAAGTTTTTAAAGTGACTCCTGGGACTCAATAATGGATCAGAGTATAATTCGTACGAGCCATGAATCGTATAGCCCTCTATCTGGGTATACCCGCGGAGAAAATCTTTTAATAGGTTGCACAAGATTCTGAGGCATAAGTGCCCGCCCTAACACCACCTACTATACCCTTTTATCCACTTTCGACTTCCATAACTCGGTTTTACCACATGCATCAAAAGATAAAAATGCAGCACCGTTTCCCAAAATTGTTATCAAACTTGAATGTGTCCAGGACGTGTTGGAAATTATATCAACATAGAGTTAACTCAGGGAGAACACGTAGAGTGATCAAACTGTTCAGCACCCGTTTCGTTGTCCAGGACGAGTATGTGTGTAACCGTTATGATTAATTTAGACAATTCTATCTCCGACTATGCCCGATCCAAACCTTTTAACTTTGTACCATTATAAATGATGATTCAATTGCCCTGCAGTTCCAAAAAAAACCAGCGTGAAATCAAGAAAAACATGTACTAAAAAAAAACTTAGAACATTTTCAGAACATTGGAACTGAGCCTAATTTATGTTTGAAAAAAATCATACACGACAATCAACGTTTCGACGTCCATCAGCCTAAAATCTGAATACCGTAACACTATAAAGCGTGTTCAATCATAAGTTTCCAACTCTTCATATATTTCTAGATTTCTCAAATATCTTATTTCCTCATTACAGGGTCACGTTGATCGTTTCGACTATCAACCGAAATAGAGAAAAAAAAGTCTTAGAATTTTTTGTAGAGTAGCCTCATATATGTTTTAGACAGATTTGAGATTTTTTTGCTAAAAAAAGTACTGTAATGAAGTACTGTAATTCCACCAAAAAACGCACAAAAAATTTTTTTGCAAACAAATTTAGCGTTTACTTGGTCGACGATGATCCCATTATGTATAAGGGTCGAAAAAAACGTTTAAAGTCGATGAGGCGCTGCAGCGCTTTACGGGCGGCTGAGAGTTAAATAACATGCAAACCTTTTTAAATCAAATGCAAAAAAATTCATCTTTTGAAGTTTTTTATGACATTTTTTTTGGAAACAATAATTAATTGAGAAAGATTAAGAAATCTTGAAATTTATTAACAAGTAAGTTTTTTCCTATCCACATAATTTTGTTTTCTCGTAGTACCCAAGCTCTGGTATCAAAAACATCTCGTTCAGCGGTTGCTTGAGGATTGAGCTAAAAGACCTTGTTCCACGCCCTCCGATGATCAGTGCAATTGTTTTGTATTTTATTAATCGTCCAAATCTTGACTTTGATCTAACAAAAGCAGCAAATATAGCAGATTTACCAGTTTTGTTTAAAACAATCAGAAAGAAAATTGTAGATGTTATTTCATTAGCATTAGTATGCCCAAGGTATTATCTTATTATTGTTTTAACGGGCGATTAATCACGTTAGCAAAAAGGTTTGGAGGCGCTAGAGAACAATTTAGCAAAAATTTGTTAATTTGAAAATTATTATTTGACTATTTTAGGTTATACAGTATTACATACAGAAAATTATTATTTGACTATTTTAGGTTATACAGTACGTCCACCATTAACTTCGACTTATAGAAATAATGGGTGGATTGTTCCGAAACTTGTTGGGGGTGAATAATATATTGCAAAATGGAAAAAAAAATAATGAACTAAAATTTTGGTAGTCACGTGATCAATATATAGCGATTTTTCATTTTTTCAGTATTTAATTAATACAAAACAGATGCCAAATCGGTAGTTTTTGGGTCAACGTCACGTTCCCTTATAAATAAAAAATTTAACAAAGCAACTTTCTCATGAAATTTGACCAATTATCTGAAAAAGATTTAAAAATTTGATTTCATTCGAAATTTTAGAAAAATTGTCGACTTTCAAATTAATTGTCAAATTTTGTTGGAAAATTATCAAGTTTTTAAGAGGAAATTTAGAAATTTTTGAAGGAAATTCAGGAAATAATTTCTTTAATTTTAAAACAAATTTGAAAAACAATTAGCAATGAAATAACTAAATTAGAATCCCGTTTTATCGGCCTTCGGCGGATTGATGAGCTTATTTTTTCAACAAAATTTAAATATTAAATATAATATCCTCCTTTATGGCCTCGGCCTGATTGATCATTTAACAAAATCAAATTAATAACAAGATCCTTTTTCATCGCGCTTACGGACGATTTTGAAGCTAAGTTTTGTATAAAATAAAATAAAAANTCAATTTTTTTAAATTGCTCAATTTTATTCAAAATCTAACAAAAATTAAAGAATTAAAATTTTTTCAAAAGCAATATTTTATTTTTTTCTAAATTCGAAATTTTACTTTGAATTTTAAAATTTTTGCAAAAACAAAATTTTCTTTATTGTTTTAAGTTTTTTTTAAGATTTCTTTGTTTGAAATTTGACAATTTTCTCACAAATTTTAAAATTTTCTCAGAAATTTGACAATTATCTGAAAAATTTGAAAATTGATTTCCAATTCGACAATTTTTAGAAAAATTGTCGACTTTCAAATTAATTGTCAAATTTTTGGGAAAATTATCAAGTTTTTAAGGAAATTTAAAAATTTGTGAAGAAATTCAAAAAATAATTCTTTAATTTAAAACAAATTTTGAAAAAAAATTAGCAATTAAATAAAAAAATTAGAATCCCGTTTTATCGGCCTTCGGCGGATTTGGAGCTCATTTTTCAACAAAATTTAATTATAAATATAATATCCTCCTTTATCGGCCTTCGGCCGATTTGGAGCTCATTTTTCAACAAAATCAAATTTATAACAAAGATTCCCTTTTCATCGGCTTACGACCGATTTTGAGCTAATTTTTGTAAAAAAATAAAATAAAAAACATAAAATCCTCTTTTATCGGCCTTCGGCCGATTTGGGGCTCATTTTCCAACAAAATTAAATTTTAAATATAATATCCCCTTTGATGGGCCTTCGGCCGATTTGGCGCTCATTTTACAACAAAATTAAATTAAAAGCAAAGAATCCCCTTTTATCGGCTTTCGGCCGATTTTGAGCTTATTTTTGTTTAAATTAAATAAAAAACATAAAATCCCATTTTATCGGCCTTCGGCAGATTATGTGTTAATTTTTAAAAAATTTAAATTAAAACATAAAATCCCGTTTTATCCCGTTTTTTTCCGGCCGATTTGGGGCTCATTTACCAACAAAATTTAATTATAAATATAATAACCTCCTTTTTCGGTCTTCGGCCGATTTGGGGCTCATTTCCCAACAAAAATTCAATTATGAATATAATATACTCCTTTATCGGCCTTCGTCCGATTTGGGGCTCATTTTTCAACAAAATTAAATAATGAACATAAAATCCCCTTATATCGGTATTCGGCCGATTTGGGGCTCATTTTCCAACTAAATTAAATCAAAAACATTGAATCTTCTTTTATCGGCCTAAATCAATAAAAAGAGAAGAATTTTAATTTGAAATTCAGATTCTCAAATTTTTTCCAAGTATTTGAAAATTTGGTAGCAAAAAAAAATTTTGAAAATTTTGAAAATTTTTTAAGAAATTGAAAAAAAAACTTCGAAAATTTTTTTTTTGAAAAATTTCGAAAAAATTTTCGAAAATTTTTTTGTATTTTTTCAAAATTGGCTGAAACGCCCGCAAAAATTTTTGTTTTGAAAAATTTTTTTACTACCAAATTTTTGAAATACTAAAATTAAAAATCTGAATCTTTAAAAATTTTTTTTATGTCGAATCGCACTTAGCCGCACCCAGAGACATATTTTTTCAAGTCAAGCAATTCACGATCTTCTGTTAAAAAAAA
>SCLH01000335.1:307574-321277 GCA_004367855.1 Oikopleura vanhoeffeni
ATCACGATGAAAGGTTTAATTTTGTGATTTAAAAAATTTTTGCAAAAAATAAGTACTGTAATACAGTAAAAATTTTCAATAAAAAAACGCACAAACGTCATTTCATCTTAAAGTTTATCGATAACTTTATAACTGGTCTTGTCATTAATGTTTAAGCGTCGTAAAATGCGATTTAATGGTGAATGGTCACTACTTGCCGGAAATCGAGTCTACGAGTTAAGAATGAAATTAAAAATGATTATCAATTTAATCGATTCTGATTTGTTCAAATTTCGATCAATGAGAATCTCAATGTAGGGCAGTTTTTTCATTTGTATCTACTGTAGAAAATTTGTATTGTAATTTTAAAGAATAGTCACGTGCTTAATTTTCAAAAATAAAGTTCAATTTCGTCATCATTAATCTGAAAATGTACGATCTTCAAAATTTGCTTTACTGCGACAGATTATCATCTACAAAAATAATCTTTTCGAGCCCAAAAAACGTAAAATCTACCGATAAGAAGACCGAATCTTTTTTTGTCAAAATTTTGAACTTTTTTCATCATTTTGAAACATATTTAAAAATATTATGAGAATATTTACTTTCTGCCTGCTTGTTAATTGTTCACTTATCTAGTCGTATAGTTATTCCACTGGCAAATCCGGATCCATCTGTGTATAAATGGCCTATTCCAAAATATCTTGTGCGGGTTACTATAATTCAAGCGGAGGATTTGATCAATGCTGACGATGGGTTATTTCATTATTTGATCAATAACAAATCTGATCCATACGTTAAACTGCAAATGAATGGCCAAAGAAACGATTTTTAATTTAACATATATTCTTTAACCATTTTTTTTCAAAAAACAATTTTTCTATCGGTAAAATTACTTTTACATACTGGTTTTTGGTTTGCTTTTTCAGAAATTAAAATGGCGCACTGGGTGTACATACAAAATATTGATTATTCAGATATATAAATTCTCAAACGATTGGCTAGATAGCTATCGATGCGTTTTTTTTAATTTTCACTGAGGGCGCTCCTGAGCTCGATTTGAAAAAATTACACGTACGAAACTTGGATTTTGTTTCCCAAGGTTGTAGAATTTTTTAAAATCTTAACGGTCGGCTTTCAACAAAATATTCTCTCAAAAAAATATTTTGAATTGTTTTGAAAGTAAAGACAGAACGAAAACAATCGCAAACAATTTGAATCCAACATGGAACCATGTATCAATATTTGAAGCTCATCGAAACGATGAAATTATAGAATTTGAAGTTTTTGACGAAGATATCGATGCAGATGACAGGATCGGTGAAAATTCACGACAGATTTGAACAAAATGGAAAAAACCTTTTCATTATTTCTTATATTTAAATCTTGAACCAAAGTCTGATTTTCAGGCCCAGCAAACCGGTGAAATGGTCCGGAATTGGTACATACGATCTAGCCTGTCACGTCTCCAAATTTCGGCCCTAGGGACTAAATTATGTCAGATTTTGCTTATTTTTTGGTTGTGTCTTTATTTCAACCTATTTCGTTGATATCAAGGCGTACTATCAAATTCAACAATTAATTCTGGTTTACGGGGTTAAAACTGTTAAAATTGGCCAGATCTCGTCAGCCTTAGTTAGGCTGCCTAAGAACTGACATTACATTACTTTAGTAATGATGTTAAAAAGGCTGATTTTTTGTATGTAACCTTATATTTAACCTATTTAATCACTACAAGCAGTACTTTCAAAATTAATACCCAATATTAGTTATAGTGACCAGGGGTCGGCACATTCGAAAAAAATTCTGGATCGGATCGGTGGACCAACCGAAAAAATTGGGTCGGATAGGTGGACTCTCCCAAAAAAAGGATCGGATCGGATTTTCCGATCCGATACAATTGTGCCGACCCCGTGACAGGCTAATACGATCATTTTGAAAATTTGAGTGATTATATAAATTTTCAGGTCATGTGCCATTTCAGAGCTGTTTTTCGAATTCCGATTTTTACCGGCAATTTTACATGTTGTTTCGAGAAACCGACATTTCCATGTAAATTACCGGTGAAAACGGAAATCGAAAACCCGGCTCTGCGTTATACTGTGGTTCCAAATTCCAAAATATATGGTATGTGGTATGTACCGAACTGGTAAATTTGAGGGTCCTGAAAACCAGAGTATGGTTACAAGACAAAAGTTTATAAATGTAACTTAATAAGAATATTCACCGGAAAACGCAGTCTTGGTGCTTGCACGATGCTTATGGATGTATTAGACGATGAATGGGAAGGATGGGTAGATTTATTAGGTGTTCAACATGGCCAACTTAATTTATGGAAATTTCAAATGTCAGCTTTTTTTTTCATATCAATTTATAATTTCTTGAATTCTTAAATAATTTCCACTCAAAGGTGAAAATTGAAAAACTTTATCACACAGAAGGAAGTGTTTCAACAACGACTCAAAATATAGAAAACGATGATGCTCTTATTTACATCCAAATGCATGCAGGATCCATAAAAGGTAGTACAAATTGAAAAAATATTTTTTGTTTAAAATATTTTATCTGCACAGTTTCACGCTGTAACACCGAGAAATTTCAAAATGAGTACAAAAATAAAAAATTGGATTTAAAATTAAAATTTGTAATCAATGATGAACCTGCCATGGATTTTGGAACTCGCTCGATAAATGTTTCAGAACTAAATGACAGAACGCTTATTCATTGGAATCAAACGAAAAAGCAGGTAAATTTGTAAGATACTTTCAAAAATTACACTTGATAAATCAAATTCAGTTTGTCAGTCGAGACGATATATCTGGAATAATTCAATGTGAAATTTATGTAAATGGAATTGAGAGGGATACAAAATTCTTGTTAATATCCAATTTTTGTACAGTATGTCTTTTTTTCGCGGAAAAATTTACCGAAAGGCCACGAGAATTCTCCACAATATCTTAATGGATTCTCCCCAACCATCCTTAAAGTGGTCGGTGCATTTTGACAGATTTGCACTTTTTTAATTTTTTTCTCTTGATGGTAAACTTTTTGCTACTTCAAAATTTTTGAATAAAAACTTTTTCTAACAAAAGTTGTCACTTTTGAGCTTTCTTCGTATGATATGTTTTTTTCCGATCGATTATTCTTACTTTATAAATCGTCTTTTAAAAACACTCTAAAAACGCGTGTTTGCTATTTAAGGTGTCTAAATTAAGGTAAAATTAATTTTTTCTAATTATTTCTTCTAATTAAAACCGACCCATCCACCGTTGAAAATTTATTAAATTTGTTTTTATACAATTTCTATGTCAGAATCTAAAATTTAAAATTTTGAAAAAAAAGACGAAAAAAAACGAATTGGCACATCGAAAAAAATATTTTTTTTCATGAGGTGAGTGAAATAAATTTTTAACGGTGGATGGGTCGACTTACCAATTTGGCAAGTTTTGGTGTAATATTTTTTTTTAATTCTGGATTGAAAAGGGCTGAAAAGGATTTCTCCCAAAACATAGTTTCGTTCAAAAAATTTTGATTTAGAGTATGAACAAGTGGGAAGAAACAAAACGAGAACATATTTGAAAAAAATAAAAGGTGGCATTCTTAATAAATTCAGCCGGTGATTTCAGAAAAATAAGTTTGAAAATTTTTGAACAAGCAATGAGGAAAATTTTCAAAAAATTTTTGAACAAAAATCACAAAACCATGTCATATGATTTTTCAATCATATAAAAAATATGTGGTCATTAACGCGAAAAGTTAAAGTTGCCATTTTAAAGAGTGTTCTTCGTTGATTTGAACCAAATAATGAAAAAAAAATTGAACAAAAAATAAGGCATTTTTATATAATGTTCGGAACTTTTCTCAAAAATTGACGAATTCAAAAAGTTAAATTCGAACTCAAAATTTTCTAAAAACGCAATACTACGAAAATTCTGTAGTTACAAAAGTTGCCTGGATTATGAAACATTACCTTGATGGTATATTGAGGGAAATATATAAACCCAGTAAAAAGTTTTTTATCAAGAGCCCATATGCGTATCTGTCAAATAGCACCGACCCCCTTAAATTTTCCCACGTAAAAAAGGCCTTTACTTTCGCGTTTGACCCGCTTTTGACCAATGATAGCATCGGATTTCCCTTTTTTGACCAATAAAAGCTTCGAAAATAAGTTCAACCACGAACTCGAATGTAAAGACCTAGTGATGCCCTTTTTAGATATATTGATTTACACAGAAAATATCCGGTTCGATAGTATGAGTCATTTCTGTTCTTGGTAATTTCTACTATTTCATCGGTGTATCATTTAAATTCAAAATTAGTTTTTATTTAATTTATTATTTTCAGAATATAATCTGAAAGATTAGTTCTCAGATTAACAAAAGTTTTTACGATCATACCTTCATTAAAATTAGAAAAAATAACAAAACTAAGGTCTTTTTGCCAATGCATTTTACAATAGAGATGAGGGGTTTTAGTTTCTGTGTGGGTTACTCACGTGAACAATGCGCGTCAGTCATTGGCTTTCTCAAAGAACGCGCTAATGCGATAAAGCACAGAAGCTGAGTCGGAAAACTAAAACCCCCATTTGTATTGTACTAATTCGAAAGTGGTCTGAAAATAATTTTAGATTTTCAAATTCAGCATCATGTAAAATTTATGATATAAACGGAACGTCACGACGCGTCATTAAAGGCGTCATAATAAAGACGTTATCATAAGACTTGGGACCGTTTTTTATTACACAGACCTGTCGACCAGTGTCGGGTCTCCCATTGATGTGTTAATTGTGCGTAATTATTCGTCCACTGTGTCTCAAATAAACTGCATGTAAATAATTAGATGTTCAAATATATTGATGTCCTTATATGTAGATCTCCGCGGACATATGCCCGTAAAAATAAATGAAGAAAAAAATATGCGTAAATGGCTAAATATCGTATGTGGTAGTATTTACGCAACAGAAATAATTATAAACTTATTAAATTATAAATTCCACCTTAATAGGAATTCTTAATTATGAAAATATTGGTGTTGCAGACTGCTTAAAATCTAAAAATAATTTTGAATTATAAATGTTACCATTCTGATATAATTTATAATTCACACGTTTCACAGATTTCGCACATAAACTTTCTGAACTTACAAAAAGTACAATCAATTTCATACTTTCAAGATCGAGCGTGGAAAATCATTTCTCTCCTTCAATAATCACGTGCTTCTAAAATCAAATTACACTGGGTGTACCCTTATCCGTACGCACCCTTATCCGTACGATTTTTGGTCCAGATGAAAACGCTTATAAGCCTAAACGCCTATGTAGACGTGTACCCTTACACATACGTTGTACCCTTACTCGAACGATTTTTAGCCGAGCTGAGGTGTACGGATAAGGGTACACCCAGTGTAATTTGATAAAAGATTTTGCGGGAAAACTTGCGCGCCTGTAATTGGCTGCCCCTTTTTGACGTTATTCCCCCGCCTCACTTTGATGACGCAGTTTTTGCATCAAAAACTGAAACCCTCGAAGTTTATAATACAATTTTTATAATAAGCTTGAAAATGAAATATCAAAACGTTGCTTATTACATTTATAATATTCTTAGTAGGCTGTCACTTGTGGATTTGACTGAGAAAAAGTTGATAATTTGCAATTTTTGCTGTTTCTATTAAAGGCCTCGGTGCATTTTGACAGATTTGCACTTTTTCAATTTTTTTCTCTTCAGAAGAAACTTTTTGCCACTTCAAAATTTTCGAATAAAAACTTTTTTTAACGAAAGTGGCTTCTTTTGACCTTACTTCGTATAATTTTTTTCAGATCGATTATTTTCACTGTATAAATCGTCTTTAAAAAAACACTCAAAAAACGCGCGTTTGCTATCGAAGGTGTCTAAATAAAGGTAAATTTTTTTTTATTTTTAATTAATTAGGAACCGTTGAAACCGACCCATCCACCGTTGAAAATGTATTTAATTTATTTTTATACGATTTCTACGTCAAAATTTAAAATTTTGAAAAAAGACGAAAAAAACCGAAATTTTGGCACATCGAAAAAAATATTTTTTGTTATGAGTTGAATGAAATAAATTTTAAACGGTGGATGGGTCGGCTTACCAATTTGGCAAGTTTCGGTGAAATAATTTTTCTTTAATTCTGGATTAAAGAAGGCTTCGATGGATTTCTGCGAAACTGTAGTTTCGTTTCAAAAATTATGATTTAGAGTATTAACAAGAGCGAAGAAACAAAACGAGGACATATTTGAAAAAATAAAGGGTAGCATTCGCAATATTTTAAGCAGGTGATTTCAAAAAAATAAGTTTGTAAATAGTTTCGACCAAAAATCCCAAAAAAATGTCATATGATTTTTTAAATAGCACATAAAAAATATGTGGTCACCTACGCGAAAAGTTAAAGTGGCCATTTTAAAAAGTGTTTTTCGTTGATTTGAAACAAATAATTAAAAAAAATTTGAACAAAAAATAAGGCATTTTTTTTATAATGTTCGGGACCTTTTTAAAAAATTTCTCATAATTTGTCGAATTCGAAAAGTCAAATTCGAACTCAAAATTTTCTAATAAAGCAATAATTCGAAAATTCTGTAGTTACAAAAGTTGCCTGGATTATAAAACATCACTTTGATGGTATATTGAGAAGAATTTATAAACCCAGTAAAAAATTTTCATCCAGAGCCCATATCCGTATCTGTCAAAATGCACCGAGGCCTTTAAGGGGTGGTGGCAGTGAATTTTGAAATTTTGGAGGGTTGGTACGGCCAAACTGATGAAGATGAGGAATTTCCGAGGGGAGTAAATGAAAGATCTATCCTTAATATCGCGATTTCATAAGCCACTTTAGTACCACTCACACCAACCACTTGATTAACCGCGGTTAAACACGAGTCCCCTGGCTTTTTTCAATTGAAGAAGGATCCTAGGTTTTATTTTGGAAGAAATTAAGATTTTGTGAAACTCCCGAAAAGTGTCTGAATTTTAATGGCTTGGTTCTATTTTTTCGATTTTTGTTTCAAAGCGCTAGAACTTGGTGAAATGTGACGAAAAAGGACAGCTGTATTACTTTTTGTGAGTCAAGAAAGTTCAATTGCAAAATGAAAAAAATGTAGAGATTAAGAATTTAATGATAATTGTAACATTTATAATGATAATTAAATATATATCATTTTGATAAGTCTGCAGTTGTGATAATACCACGATGAAGAATTCTAATTAAAGTAATATTTACAAAAAAATCTAACAAAACTAATTTGAATTACCCAGATGAAAATAACTCATTCTTTAGACAGAGGATATTTTTTGTGTGAAATTCGAAATTTTATGACACAAATATTTATTTTCATAATTTTATTATCAAAAATAACGGATTGCCATTTTCTTCGACGATAGAAAATGATTCAAACTATGTGCTAGACTATGGTCTAGAGCATAAAACCCAACTTAAGACCAACTGATCCATGGCTTTACAATTAAATATATGGCTCAAACATGTCATTATGTACATGTATAAATTGTAACCGCCCATGGGAACAAGGTTACGTTAAAAAGCTTGTGTCGGATTTTTTTTTCGGACAATTGAGCACTTTTAGACGATTTATTACGGATCATTCATAAATTATTGTCATTTTGAAATCTTGTGTTAAAAATACGATAGATACTTTGATTATTTCAAAAGTTTCGTATTTACTAATTTGAGGAGTTAATCTTTTTCGAAAAAATATTTTGGATGGTGTGTAACCCATAAGTTATGGGCCAGAACTCAAGTAATATATGTTTTTGTGGGCAATCGGAACTGTAAAAACAGCTTGAACTACTATCTTTATTAGTTCCTGGAACAAATTGTGATTGTAAAATCAATTGAACTTCCATATGGACTTACTATAGTTATTGCTAAAAGAATAGACATAAATATGGAAAAAGGGGTCAAATTGGCACTTTCAATGACGTCGATTTTACGTGGTCGTACTCAATGTTTATATCTTGATAGACATCCAAAATAAAATGCTAAGCATAAACCATTATCTTTCATAATAAGTAGCCCATGATGAGATAATTCAAGAAAAAATATCGAAAAAATACCAACATAAGTTTCAAATATGACAAACGATTCAAAAGAAGATTATTCTTTTTTAGAAGAAACGGTTTCAACATAAAAAAATTTGACGGTGAAAATGACAGCACCACCTAAGCCAATCTTAAAAATGTTCACTTTCCAAAGTATACGTCATCACATCTTAATTTGAAATTGAGATAACTCTAAGAATCTATTACCCACCGTCACTTATTAGATCATATTATGTATCAGTTCGACGACTAGAATATTTCGTACAGTTAATTTTGAAAAAAATGAGTTACTTTTTATAATTTCGCCAATCGGCGGCCAGGTTGATGAAAATTACCAAAGCATTTTCGAAACCTGAGAATTATCGTCTCGTTAACTCCCTAAGCTGATAATATATAATTTCAAAAGTTATCATTGATAAGCCATTCTTACAGATATCCCTTTATCACCTTTTGCATGATCTGAGAGATTATGTGGGCTGAACAAGAAGCGAAAGCGCCTCAATGAGTGGCTAGAAGGGTGTCTTAGGGTGTTACGATTCGGCTCCCCTTCAACCCACATCTCTTAGATCATTGCAAAATGGTGCATAAAGGGGATATCTGGTTTTCAAATTATAGTGATGACTCCTAGTTAGCAGGGGGTAGCCAGCGATGGTGGCAGCACTGGAGTTCAATTTAACTTACGAAAATATATTAGTTGGTTTAATTTTTTGTGCTTATTATCGGGTGTAGCTGAACCACCAATGAAATGTGTATCAGTCATTAAAAAATCATTTTTTTAATTTCCTAATTTTAAAGGGGAACGAATTGGTTCAAACACTTATTTTATACTAAACCGGTAAAATTTCCAGAAAAAAAAAAGAAATTCCCAAGCATTTAATGGAAATTTTTAAAGCAATTTTTTTTCGTCCAAATTTTCTGAATCTAATTTTATGAAACTGTGAATAAAAACAGGAAAAAAATAGCACTTTTACTTTTTTCATACTTATTGTCTCTACATAATTTTCTGACTGCTGTTTGAAAAATATCATAGAAATGGTTTTTTGTCATTTTGTTGTCGAACTCTTTAGAATATTTTAATGAAATATTTTTCCCGGAATCAAGACAAAAATTTTAATTAGTAGTTTTTTTGAAATCTCTGTAAAAAATCCACAGGAGGCCGGAATCACCATTGTGAAATGTTCTGGTAATCTATTGGTTCCGTAATTTCAAAAGCAAAAACCGATGAATGGTCAAGTGAATAATCGGTTTCTGAACTTCGATGAAAATTTTACAGACACTTGCTTCAAGGAACCGGTTTTGTGCCATTTGGCACCGAGCGACGCGATTTAATAAAAAATTATTTTCCTTAAAAACTCAATTAAATTTCGGGTGTTATAGGCTACTTTTATTTTGAAAGTCAGGAAATTTTCAATATTAAATCGCAATTGAAGGTCAATTTTTTTTTTTTTCCTAAAAAAAGCGGCTGTTTTTTTAATCCCATTTTCAGGAAAAAAAACTCCCATATTGAAGAAATTTTTTTCATGTGGATGAATTTATTCTCTGCCACTACTTAGTGCATAAAACCCGACAATGTTGAAGTTTACTAAATATTGCTTTCAGCAAAAAGAATTCTCACAATCGGGTCCACAGTTGGAAATGGAAGTCATAATTGAAAAGTGGTTTTTCGCAATGTTTTTAGCAGATACTTAAGTATTGTAAGAAAAGTTTAAAAAATATAAACGTTTTGCAAAGTATGGACACTTTCCTTTTAGATAAATAACTAATATAAATTTTTCCACATTTTTCACATTTTCTTTCAAAAATCGCTCCGAAAAAATGTACCGAATCTGCCACATCGCTTGCTACCCCCCCCTTAAACAGTTAAATTTAAGATTGGCTTGGTTGTCAATGATGCCTAGCATTTTTTAAGGGCAGTGGGTGTTGCTGATTCGGCTGTAATGGAAGTTTTCGACGTGGTTNATAATATAAAAATTTTTCACATTTTTCACATTTTCTTTCAAAAATCGCTCCGAAAAAATGTACCAATCTGCCACATCGCTGCTACCCCCTTAAACAGTTAAAATTTTAAAAATTGGCTTGGTTGTCAATGATGCTAGCATTTTTTAAGGGAGTGGGTGTTGCTGATTCGGCTGTAATGGAAGTTTTTCGACGTGGTTCCTCGGTGAACGAGATAACTTATCTCAGATAAGGTGGTATTCGAAAAACTTTATCAACTTTAAGGCCAAGCTCTAAAAAGGTATCTACTCCTACAATTTTCATTAATCTTATTAAATTTTATATGTCCGGCTTTGGAGTACCCGTACAAACAATTAATTATAGCCAAATTGCAGAAATTTTGTTTTTGATGGACATTTTTTTTTCAATTTTCGCAATTTTTTTTGCGATGTTTCCCGTCTCAACAAATATTTCGAAAAACTTGCTCTAATGGATTGTTTGTACTGCTGCTCCAGAGTCTGACATAAAAAAATCTCAGTCAATTTATGAAAATTGTAGGAGGTGATACTTTTTTAGCGTTTTTTGGGAAGCTTATTTGAGGTCCCTGTGTGGGCGTAGGTTATATTTATCATATTACAATTACTGCTCTAACGATTTTGAAGACTTGTTCCCCAAGTTGAGCAAGTTTGTGCAATAACACCAGCCATTTTACCGATAAACCGCGTCCAAAAACTTTAAAAAACAGCTTAATCAGCGACATCCACTCCCTAACCAAAATAATTTTAAAACAAAATCCTGCCATAAATACTGCATAAAATCTACATTTGGAAATTTTTGCCATGCCTACCCTAGTCTAAGAGTTAAAACATTATGACGACGAGTTTTTCAACACAGTGCTTCAACCATTAGACTTGAAGACTTGGGTAGAACATATAATATATTGTAAAGTTTATTTTAATTGACCAGGCGACTGGTAAAAATATGCCAATTTTAAATATGTTTGCGTCAAAGTCGCGACAAGGCACTATTAGTGTCACACTATACATAGAAGATGTCTAATTTTCATAATAAATTACGACATGAATAAATTTGTAACCATTTGTCACCTGTTTTTTATGTTATCATTTAAAATGATTCATTTCATAACTAATGACAGGGGTTTCTGCAATATACGACGCAAAATAAATGTTCCTTAGTAAAATCAGATTCCCTGAATTTTTTATCGACTAGATTATTCAATCATAGATAGTCTATCTCTTATAGTTCTCTCTTTAGTTCTATCCACTGGGCAACTTTATTTTTTGACCAATCAGCAATGGGCAAAAATTTTGAATTTTTTTTTTGAAAAATAATAATATCAATCTCTAAAAAAATTCCTTTACAATGGCTGTCCTGCTACTTTTTGAATGTTGGCCTTTCACAGAACTGCTAAATACCTATTTTTGGTAGAAAAAATTGACAATTTTCGTCATTCTGAGTGCCCTTACAAACCGCTTTCGATATTGCCAAAATTTTTATAATATCCCCTATTCACACTTTTGTGAATATCCCGGCCCTGATTAGGAAACGTAGTGTGTTTTTAAGTAGTAGGGCCGGGATATTCACAAAAGTGTGAATAGTGGATATGTTTCCTGGTCAAATTTTACCTTGCAGTTTCGTTTCCGGGGTCAAAAGTGACTTTTAAGCATTTTTGATTTTTTGACCACTCTAAACACCTGACTTGATACCTGACTTTTCATATCTGCTAGGGTTATTTTTTGAGCCATCTAAAATAGGCTATCTTAGATAGCCCATCTAGTTGTTATAAAATGAATTATTAATAAGTTTTCTATCATTTTTTGGCTAAACGAAAATTAATAAGTAATATTTCATAAAAAAGAGTCGTGGCCGATTTATCTGGTGAACTTTTTTTTATAATGTATCTCTTGAAGAATGAACAACCAAGTAAAAAGGCAGAAAAACATTGTCTAGTACTCTGTGAAGAACAGAATAGGCAATAAGCCCCCGCCCACACATATTGAAATTGCCTAAACTTTCCCTCACTAGACAATTTAAGTAGTACTTTAAGTAGTACTAATGTACTAGACCAATTGGAAAATATCTACCTTCCTCGTAAAGGGATATGGATCTCCACCCCGTAAGCCGACGCAGGAACGCCATGGCGCGCCATCACATGGTCAGAATTTAGGTATTGACAGTAAATTATTAACTCGATGATCTGACTTCTGATTTGAGTTTCTTATAACAGTTTTGAACTTTGAAAATAAGACCCTCAATTTTTTGAAAATTTTCATATCCCTTTGCAGAGCTCGAAGTTTGCACCATTTCATTTGATCTCAATACTACAAAACGAGCAGAATGGACACACGATGACACTATAGAAAACACGGGGATAACATTCAAGGGTCGAATTATAAGAAAGGCAGAGTCCTGAAATAAAAAGCAATTTACGATTTATCTACTTTTCGAAATATTCAAAAGAAATCAGTGACAAAATGAAATTAGTCTTACGAGCATACACTTTATAACTTCTCGTAAATTGATATTTATTTTGTTGAACCTGAGAAAGGCGGATTTGAAGGTCTCTGAATGACCCAAACGGCCTATGGGATCGATAGATAAGTGAATTTGGGAGAAAAAACTTCTTACAATTTTCTCCAAAAATGGCTAATAATGACCAAGAATCACTTTTGAGCAACTTAGTTATTCAGCTAATAAGAAAGCACCAAAATTTTGAAAATTTATGTCAAAAAATTTCAAAAGTAATAAATAAGTATTGATTTTTTCGTTTTCGAAATAACAAAAGAAAATGATTTTAAAGTCAAATTTTGATGACTAAATTTATCCAGCTCTAAAAGTTGCAAACTAGGAGCTAGCGCATTTTTTTCTGCAATCAAGAGATAAAGCCAGTTCCGTTAGGGTTTTTTTTTATTTAGGGCACAATGACCACCCGGTCCACCACAATGACCGGTCAAAGTTGAAGGTCAATTTCAAGGTCATCGAGTTCGTTTGAAAATATCACCAACATGATCCCCAAGGCCGAATTTCTAATGAACGTAGGTTTGAACGTGGTGAAAATTCTCTTCACAATGGGCCAATAAAATCGATACCCCTTTTTTTGAAATTTTTTATAACAAATCGTCTATGTATTTTGCTTTTTTAGGAACTCTGGAAGGATTACAAAACAGTGAACAAATTCGAATCATGTACATCAGGTCAGGGTAAGAAAATATATGAAATTAAAGAACTGGAATAAACATAGGCTACCAGGGCCTGTTAACCGGTAACCATGCTTCTAAATAGGAACGATCCCAAATTTTTGTTGGTTCCCAGTAATGTCGTTAGGCTGTCCTAGCTCACTCACTTTATTGATGAGAGGAAAATACGACTTTCTGACTAAAAAAAGGTTGTTAAAATCAGGTTTTAATTGTGCTTGATAGGAATTTTTATTTTCAAAAATCCTTATTCAGAGAATGGTATCGCAACAGGGCAGAAATTGTTGCTTATTTTTTGGTTTTCATAATGAAAATGACAAACAGAAAATTTTCAAAATGTATCTCCTCCCTGAGTTTTTAAAGTACAACAATGATTCATGATTTGAATTAACCGTACAGAACGTGAGCAAACCCCCAAGTTGAGTTTTTGGAAAAATTCTTTGATTTGGCTTCAGAATCACCAAAAACAGTATTTTGACCCTATGTTAACAAGAGCAAAATA
>SCLH01000335.1:331717-371944 GCA_004367855.1 Oikopleura vanhoeffeni
TTAAACACATTAAAACCGATGTCTAATTTTTGAAATTCCTTATTTCAAATCGTCATAGGTGAAACCAACGCAAAAACCTACGTAAGCCTCCGCAATCGCCCACGCATCTGAAAATAAAAATTTTTCTCCCTGACGTCCGGCGGATAGGTGAAAGGCAAAAGATATGGTTTATTGACCAATCAGAGCATATCTTCCCATTTATTGACCAATGAGAGCGTATCTTCCCAGACGTCCGGCGGATAGGTGTAGGTTTTGAGCGACAAAACTTTCACCTATCTGCCGGACCCTGCTGTACATTCGTTTTCGCCTCAAGATCAAATTCAACTTTTATAAACCTCTGAAAACAAAGCTAATATTCTCGAATTCAACAATAATTTCAAGAAAAATTAATTATCTTTGCAAACTGTGTTTCGAAACACAGATGCGCAGTCCTCATACGCAGGTGGAGGTTACACAGATGGAAATTTGATTTATATTCCATGTATAGTTAGTCTGACTATTTGATGATATGTAAAATTATTCAAATTAACCCACATGTGTTAAGTTGAATCATTTAATCAATGAGCTTGCTTCTGTCGATAAAAATTCATAAAGAAGGTGCCTGGGAATTATAAAAATATTTGTTCAGGATTCTTAATTTTTTGTCGATTTTTTTGCAAATATGGGTTGAAGTGTTTATTTACTGATTTTGTGACAGGATTAACAAGTTTAGTGCTGATAGCAATTTTTAGAATTATATTATTTGATTTATTGTTACTGAAATAAAAAACTTGAAGTTAAATCAAGTTTTGTTGCGAAACTTTAAATACGTCAATTTGGTCATTTTCTGATTTGCTACTCGAATTTAGTTTAAAGGGTGGTCGTCGCATTTTAAGTGGTTTTCAATGGCCAATTGTCGCAAATTTTCTCTCCAGTGTTGAATAGCGTCAATTCCACATATCGGAAAATTAAATAAAGCGGATATTATTTGCCAGGAAAAAATGCTCTACAATTTTATTTACGATTTTCTTGAAAATTATTCTTAATTGTTCTAATAAATTTGTTGCAAATATATCACTAGTTAACTTTAGCCAAAATTTATTTATTTTGCAAAACTGTGTTAAAAATTTTTATCTTGAAATGATCAAAACATTTCACTCACTGAAACCGAATTTTATACAGTAACATTTTAGCAAAGACTCTCCGTTTCAGCTAGCAAACAAAAACAACCAATTAGAAGTGAGATATAACAAAGTTATCACAAGATTATTGAACGCAGACAAATAAGCAATTCATGATCCTTATAATCAGGTGCTAGTTGAAACTGAAAGTCTTAGCTCTCATGTTAAATACTGTACGATAACTGTACTACAATATCTCAAATTGTTGCTCCAGTGAGAAAAACTTTAGACAATTCTTGATTATTTTCATTTTGATAAAATGCCAATGTGTAGTAAAACCAGCGCTAGAGAGCATTTCAAGATCGAAAGTCAACTTTTTTAATATGCTATCTTCTCTCAATATCTATCGCAGTTATTTTTTTCATAAATTCAACAGAAAACTTAATTTACAGCCTGAGTTTTCATTAATTCGGGAATTTTTTTTCTCCAGGCGGCTAGACAGGGAGATTGAATTACCGTCAAAATTGGGCATAACATATGACTAGGATCATACCCAGGAGTAAAATCGACTTTTAAACCAAAAATTATATTGGGATATGAAAATGGGTGACTAATACAGAATTTTGAGGGAAATTTTTGGAAAAAAAAATTTTTGTCGGAAAATAATGCCCGTCCGAAATGGTCTTTCTTATTTAAAGTTGCGGGTAACGATAAAAAATTTAAGTCAAAAAATGGCCCATTGATACCAATTTGCAATTTCAGTGTTTCCGCCTACGCCTTTTTCATGGAAATTCCTGCAAAATAACCAAAAAAAAATTCTGAAAATTGAAAGGGATAGAATTTTCGGAATTTTTTTTGTGACATATAGCTTAAGGTTTTTTTAACGCCATCCTGATAATTACAAGAAAAAATAAATGATAAATATACCTCAAAAGTGGCTAACAAAACCCAAAAAGGTATTTTTTAATACTCAAAATAGTGACCACTAGGTGTCCTCAAAAATTTTTTTCGTGGTCGGAATCTTTTTTATTGAGACCGTTTGACCCCAGAAATTTGAAGAATCCTTGCTGACGGGTTTAGTTTTGAAGATAGCTCTCCTGGATATGAACCTACAAATAACTCATTGGTAACACCTGACTTTTTGGGTAATTTTTTCTCCGTAGAAAAAAATTCTCCAATTTTGATAAAATTAATTTGAACCAATCAGGAGCCCGTATTTCTTCAAGTCTACAACAATGGAAGTTCCATTATGGAATTTTTTTTTATTCGTTAAAAGTTAATCAGATTAAAAGTTAATTTCAAATTTATCTAACAGTTTTTGAACCATTTTCAGGGTAATTTTGCAACTCATTTCTCTCAGTTTATAATAAATTAAAATAATATAATAATATTTTATTTAAATATATTAGATAACTAGAACGATTATTTAATGTTCCTGCAAAATTTGGTAAGTTTTTTCTCTAGCAAAATTCAGGAATTTTTTTTCTTCGGAGAAAAAAATTCCCCAATTGAGCTTTTGTTTATTTGGGAATTTTTTTCTCTAGGCAAATGCTGTCTAGCCGCCTGGAGAAAAAAATCCCCGAATTTAAAAAAACTCAGGCTGTATAAAAATCGATCGGGGCACATTTTACATTTTTGCGCTAGAATGATCTTGAGCGCCGAAAAACCTTGATTTTACCCTATTTTCCAATTTCTATTATCTCCGTCAATTTCCATCAGATTTGTTCGTCCCAGTGATCAAAGCTAGCTTATCCAATTTTAAAAAATTGATCGGGCTAAACAGGTGCACTTTTACGAATGTGTAAAATATATTTTGTCTTCAAATATTCTAATAAGCAAGACTAGTAGCGCCTAAAAATAAATCAACCAATGATGTTTCCATTTCCTCCATTTTAATCTCGCTACCATTTCCTTGTAAACTTTTACATACTGCAGAATATACAGTGTATATAACAAATTTAAGTACTTGAATGCAGATTTTAAATCAGAAAACCGACAAATTTATGCAAATTAACGCGTGAGGTCCTCGTCATGAAAAAAAATGGACTAGAAAGTTTGAAATTTTCTCATTTTATGCTGATGTACTGAAAATTGCTAGAAAGTGGTCACCAATATTTGAAACGGAGTTTGAATGCTTTTGTAACATAGGCTATGTTACATAGCAGATTTCTCTCTTATTCATAAATTATGTTCCTGGTGTTACACCAGTGGTGTATAAGAGGAAATCTGCTTTGCCGTCGAGTTTTGATTAATATAATTTAAAGGTATGATTTTATAATAATCATGCGACTAGTAATTTACTTGTGGCAAATCACTTGTAGTGATGCTTGTGATTTGTCAATCTTCTCGATAAAACTTTTGGACTATGGATAGAATTACGCACGGGAAAACTGCAATATCCCTAATCCAACCGAAGTCCATGGTGAAAACGTTTCTGACCTCAGGGCTTGAGTTAGAATCCCAGTGGACCCCACTGATTTTGTTTTAGTGATTGTGTAAGGAATACTAATAGGGGTGTTGTCTCTTGGCCTGTGTTGTCTCTTGGTCCGCTTCATATAACGAGAAGAGTCGTGCGATTGGATGGATCCACTGGGATTCGAACTCCAGCCTTGAGGTCAGAAACGTTTTCACCATGGACTTCGGTTGGATAAAGGATATCAGTAAACATCGAAAAAATTAATTATTGACATTCCGGGGTGAAAAAGCATGAAAAAGACGAAATAAAAAAATCGCCATCTGGTGGTCGAATTATGCTTGGTTAAAATTTGTATTTTCTGATTTAAATGGAGTTTTTAATATCAAAAAAATTTATGGTTAATTTTTATCAACGGAAACTTTTTGAAACCGAAGAGTAGATATAGTTAAGAAAAAATCAAAAAAAATAAAGTTGAAAAATTGCATGCACATGTAGGTGGATTTTTATACTTTTCTCAAAATTTTGTTCAAAATTGGAGTTTTTGGAAAATTTGAACACGAAAAATATTTTATCAAAAAGCGTTTTTATTTCGGTCATAAATTACCTAAATTTAAGGATCAGAATAATTTCAAATTAGCGCGAGGTTGCGCACTGGTAGAAATTTCCATTTAAAATGCCTTAAAATCCCTGAAAAATTCTCCCGTATTTATTTTATTATGGACGCAATCGGCAACAGTGAGGGCAACTGGAAACACTTTTGAGATTATGAAATTTCGCCAAAGCTCTGGGGGAAATAGGCAACACCCAGGGTGTTCAACCTAAATATTTGAAGAGTAGCTACTTAATTTTGCACATTCAAACCGATATATAAAGAAAGTCTTAAACAAAACAAATCATAACTCTTAAAATGATCAGACAAAATATATTAAATTTGAATTTTCAAATCTAGGACAAAAACAGTCCAAGTCGTGTTTAATTTATTTCTAACAATACTGATCTAGGAAACCATATCCAGCGTTCGATCTCTGCGTACGCAAATCAGCCAAATACACAATATGTGATTAATGTTAACACGAGGCGCTAAAGAGCGATAATAATTTTGCTCTATTACGAATAAAAAAAAATATTTTGGGGAAAAATACGATTTTTCGAAATAAATTATCATTGTTCAAAATATGCGCCATAAAATTTACCACAAACTTGTTTATGTGGAAAATAAACCTTTTTGTCGATCCCACTATACGTTACAGATTATTGTCTCAAAATTAAGAAATTCAGTTAAGACCAAATTCAGGCATTTTTTCTTATGCGTCTGTATGCTTTATATTCGAAATTTCAAGTAATTTATCTTTATATTGCCTCTTTATAGCTTCTTCTTATAGCTGAAAAATAAGTTGAAAGGTAATGTTTTTGATTGTTGTTTAATATGTATTAGTTTTTAACAGTCACAGTTCGTGTTATTCGCACCTTGCCCAAGCCGTAGCACCCTAGAGTCCACATCTGATGCTATTTTGCTAAGAGAAAAGTCAATTTCGGTGAGTTTTTATAAAATATTTAAATTTTTCAGGTGGTCATAGAGTAGTGGGAGCGAGAATGCGTAAAAAATCGCCTGTGGCACTTTTAAGATCAATTTAAATCAGTTCGGCTTATTCTGGATCACCAAGTAAAGCCTTGGTGAGATTAAAAATAAATCCGAAGGATTATAATAAAGATTAAATATCTTAACCATCCTATGTTATCAGACTATACTATCAACCTAATGGAAAATAGTATACGTCAGATCACCTTTTGTTTGTACGGTTACGATCGCGCATCGGGAAAAAACAAGCTGTCGGCAAATTAATTTTTATTTTTTAGTTGATTAAAAACTGGTCAATTTTGCACGGTTGGATAGGATTCCTCTCGTTCGAGACGATTCATTTTTGTAATATTTTTTTTTTGTTATTTTTACCCGTTTTTTGTTAAGTTTTGTGCGCTCTGTGATTTTCTGCATCGGAGTAAATCCTAGTAGATTAACGCGTGAATCAAAATGAACTATAATTTTACTTTTTTCGTTGTCCGGGGCCGGAGACACCAAAACGAGTTTTTTGCTGTAACAAAAACGTCATTCGGGGCTGGGAACTTAAAAAAAATATTTCAATTGAATCGGACGGGGCATAAACTATTTATATATTTCTAAATGCTCATAATGGGCCTACAATGTTCTTAGTCGGTGTTACATTCTTAACGTATAAATTATTTATAAAATTGAACATTGTTTCATTTTTTAAACTTTGTTTTCAATGTCGTAGAATTTGCCCTGAGGTGGGTCTCAAGATAGTGCCAGAGAGGTAGATTCCATTATGCTATTGGTCAAGGAAGCAATTGAGATACTTTCTATGGCCATTTCCTCATAAAATAAATATTTTAGTAAATTTTTGGAGAAAATTTCCAGCTCGGCAAGACATCAAATAATCAAATTTTCTGCAATATGAACGGCGAAAATCAAGAAAGCTCCGAAAGGACTATTATAAGAGGTATTTATATCAGAGGATAAGCTCGATTCTTTAAGGCTCAAAACAGTGATCAAAATTTGAGCTATGTTGTCTTACCATAAAGTCGGTTAAGGCTCACTGGAACTATATTACACGTTTGCGGATGAATCTGCGAATTAGACGTTACAAAATTATCAACCTGAAATTATTAAGTCATAGAGTACAAGTGGACGAAATAAGCCATTTAGAGAAGTTTCAAACTTTTCTTATTAACAACACATTTTTGACTTATTTTTAATCGCCGATAAATTGAAACAACAATCATTCCTTGGGGCTATTTTCGGTTTGATAGTAAAAGGCCAAAATAGTAAAAGACCAAAAATCATTAATTTCATTTTTTGACGATAAAGAAATGAAAAATATTTTAGAGTCGAGGCAGATTAATCCAGTGAGCGTTCTTATTAGATATATAAGGTTTCATATATATATCCTATTCCGAGTACAGTAGATCAAAAATGCCTAGGTAAAAATACAAACCAATTACAAGGTAAAAATTACAAGGTAAAAATACAAACCAAATACAAACGAGAGTGAGACGGGCCAACCAACCAATCAAATCCCTGAATTGAACACACAATTGGTTTGTATTTTTACCTAGGCAATTTTGATCTACAGTACTCGGAATAGGATATAATAAGCTTGAAATACCCCTATGATTTTTATTTAAAGTTGTACCTCAGTAACAATATGACAGTGGAAGTGTTAAATTAATGTATATCGGCAACTAATTTGAAGCAACACAAATTTTTTTTTAAATGTTACTCCACAGTTGAGGCAAAAAAGGTAAGATAGTAAATAGGCTATATTTAAGAAAAATTACAAGATTTTGCACACTTCTAAAATTTTTTTTTGGGAATGAGGCTCCAGGTCCAATAAAAAGCTAAAAATTTCTGGCAAGATGAGCAAAAAAATTCCGGGCATTATTTTCTGTACCAAACATAGAATAATTAAATTTCACAAACGCAATTTTGCCAAGTTTTAGGTGTTTCTCGATAAAAAAAAATTAGATATAAGTTTTTTATGCACATGTATGTGAAATTGTATTTCTGATCAATTCCCGCTAATTTCATATTCAAAAAATGTATACACATCTAGAAAAAAATATAACAGAAATATAGCCGATTACTACGGTCAACTCAGTGCGCGGCGATCCCCTGCGCAAACTATTACTCATCGTATCCTATCATTTTGTAAGGAAAGTCGAATATGAGCCAATCACAGACGCGTATTCAATCAACGCTTCTAGCGGTGGGCCCCAAGTGGGTAGTATCTTACCAAAAAAACCTAAGGCTAAAAAAACCTGGTGTCCTTTTCATACGTGCTATTAATTTCAATAACATTTGCACTCAAAATAATTTAAAAAAATATTTTAAGTTAAAATCGTAATATTTGGAAAATATGTGAAAAAAAAAGTCAGACATTTTATGTCTGACTGAGTATGAATTCCAAAAATTGATTATAATTTTTTTATTGAAAATCTTTTTTTACTAGGAAAAGCGTTAGTTAAAAAATCATTACTTCTGAGTTCTCGGTGTAGCATTAATTTTATTGAATAAGTTATGTAACACAACTTACCGGAAACGAGTCTCCCAATTTTCAGTTTTTTGCGTCAAATTTCAGACTTCTGTATCGTCATAGTTTCGGCATAAATTCATGTATTAATTACTGTGCATTTGAATCGGTATTAAAAACCCCGACAATCTAATGATGTCATTAAATGTCGGCACGATCCAAATGAGTCTACTTCAAAACCAGGACACCGTAGGGATTTTTTAATGTATTCCAACAGAAAATTATTGCTTTATTTGCTTTATGTGCATGCAATATATAGTACATTCCATAATAAGGACCTAATAGAGATCTGCAAATTTGGAAGCACCATGTATTTGATTATCTTATATGGTAATATACCGCGCGTGAATCGTTGTACTTAATCCGATATAGCCAATTACAGAGCCTTCATAGGCTTGTGAGCATATAAAAAAAGTTCCGCCAAGGCACCAGAGCCACTATTGTGGCTCTACTTTGACGTTGTTTACAGAAGTTTAAGGCAGTTGGAATTTCAATTTTTTCTGCATAAGGAAGTTGAAAGGTAATATTTTTAGATCCGACGTTTATATCCTTTTCCGAACGGAACTCCATCTCAAAAACGCTTACTATGTCTATAGCGCGTGTTCGAATCCACTGATGTTGTCTAAGTGATTGTCTTAGTGATGGCTTGAGTGATTACACATCGATAAAATTTAGCGGTTCCATTATCAAGACCCTTGCCTATATCATATTCAAGATAATCACTAAGGCAACATTAGTGAGATTCGAACACGCGCTATAGAGATAGTAAGCGTTTTTGAGATGGAGTTCCGTTCGGAAAAGGATTTCTATAATTAAATTTAAGTTTTAGAAAATATGTGAAAAAAACAAGGTATACTATAATCACGTGATACACGGTAACAGTTGTCTTCACAAGTATCTGGCCTACGTCATAGTTTTGTCGCTTTGATTTATATTTCATAAATCAAAATAATTTATAAATAAGTCAAAAAATTTTATGGGACAAATCATGATTTTTGATAAAAATGTTTATTTTTCCTATAAGCCTATTATTACAGTTTTTTCTATTATTTCCAAGTAAATATGGTAATGAAGTACAACTGTGGACAATTTTTGATTGCTTAACCCCCATCTGCACGAGATGTCCTACCCCCACCTGCACGAGAGTGTTTCAGAACACACACATAGTTAGGGAGCGCACCGGTAAAACTAACGAGAGAACTACAGTAGTTGATACAAATTCTTTGACCTCACGGGGGTTGTTGACCTAGAAAAAACGATTCCGGGTACAAAAAAAAAAGTTTTTGGCCATCTAGTGGTCAGAAACTGACTTTTTAAAACGCCCATTTAAGCACTAACTTCGATTTTGAGCATACAAAACTCCATTTACTTGATTTTTCAGAATTAGGGCCGTTGTCACAATAAAATTTGCTACTTGTAGATCATTATCTTGTTCCAGTACCGTTTTAACTGCATTAAACAAAAAATTGCATTCAAATAATGCATTTCGGGTCTGATGAGAAATTTCTAGAACTCACCAAAATTCTTGAAATTAGAAATAAGGGGAATTATCGGGGGTCTGTTCCGATATTCCGCCGGCCAAAATGACACTCCCCCAATATATTTTGGTCTCTGCGTTCTAAAACACGCTCGTGCAGGTGGGGGTTAAATTCACTTTTATAATAATTAAATTTTTTCATGGGATACTTGAAGTTGAAAAAACTCCCCGTAATACTGGAACCAAACATTCGAAAAAAAATTCAATTATTTTTTGGGAACCGAATCAAAATTCTTTATAATGTGTTTGAAAGAAAAGATTCTATGATCCCGTTTTTTGCCTTTTTTGGATGATTTTAGCTATCCTTGAGCCACTATTGTGGCTCTGTGCTCACAAGGGTTAATCTTGCTAATTGAAAAAGATAGTGAATTTTGAACGGTATTTGTTTTTTCACAGCAAATTTTGTTTTCCAAAATACCACTTCATAGCCCGGCGAGATAGTAAATATCGACATTTCTAGATGTGTATACATTTTTTGAGGATGAGATTAGCGAGAATCGATCAGAAATATAATTTTACATACATATATCATATATGTATATAAAATTATATTTCTGATATATGTCAAACGTGACGTTTGTCTAAAAAAAATATTTTAAAATTTATTTTTCATTATCGGGAAAATACCTGGAAGTTGTAAAGAGGAGCTAGGTCAAATTTGATCATTTAATTCGTGGTACAAAATAATGCAAGAAAATAATTTTTTTGATCATCTTATTGGAAATTTTATGTTTTTTCATTGAACCTGGAAGTCCCTGCCAAAAAATTTCTAGAATTTTAGAAATGTTCGAAACACTTGATTAATTCTAAAATATAGCTCATTCACAGTATAGCCGATTTACTATTTCACCTATAGCCCCGTATCTAAATTAAATTTTTATATTTTTTGGCACATTTTATAGCAAAAATATCTAGACAAACATCTTAGTTTTTCAATATGTATAGAAAATATACCGTTTAAATTTTCAAGGCGTAAATTGAAAAATCAGCTATATCGTCATATTCTCAACAAAACTGTAATTAAAAAAAAATTAAAAAAACAGTTTCCAGTCTTAGCCATTATTTCAAATTGAAATTTTCTATTAAAACAAGTACTAAATTAGCCAAAACATGACGGCTGTATCATGTTTATCGATTCCGCATAAAATAGTCTCCAATAAATAAACTAACCAGTCTTTTCATAGATAACCAGTACACTGGTTTTATCAGTACTGCAGATGTGGTACCCGTGCCCTCGACAATTTATTCGGTAACAAGCCTAGCCAGTTTACAGCCTGATTCGCCCAGCTTTTCCGTGAAACATGAAGTTAATACGCAAGAATATAATGTTTATGTCAAAGATGAAAGAGATATTAACGATATGGACGAACAAAATAATCTCATACCGGTTTGTTACATGTTAATTTCAATTTTCGTCTCAAAAAAAATAACAGCAAACAGAGCGTTTTGTGGGGTCGATAGTAAAGTGTATAAATTTGAGATTTTGAAATTTAACAGATAAGAACAAGAGTTCTAGAGAATAAAATTCCATTTTTGAGCTGGATAAGATTAATGAGATTGAATTGTTCCAAAAGCTGTATTTTTCATGATATTATGGCAATTTTTATCAATTTGAAAAATTCAATCTCAATAATCTGATCCGGCAAAAAAAATTGGCTCAATTTATGCTCTTAAACTCTTGTTCTTGCCTGTTAAAGTTGAAAATTTCAAGTTTATACATTTCACTATTGACCCCGTTTTGTGAACAATGCATTACTCAAACGTTTAACATCTCAATTTTTCAAATATTAGAAAAAAATTTGTGAACCGTTTTTTCCAATTTCCACGTGAATTATAATACGTGCTTTAAGTACTATGCTTAAATTATCTGCTGTCGATCTATATTTCTGACTGTACACAAACAAAATTAAAAAGAATCGAAAGTTTTGGAAATTTTCTAGAAATTTTTTTTGAAACTTGAAAATTTCTATTTTGATATAAGTAAACGGGCACTTGTTGTGACGAGTTGTAATAAATTTTTGATTTTTTTGACCAAAGGAATTGGAAGAAGGAGATCTCTAGGCCTGGTGTTGTGCGTTCTTGTTTGATCCTTATTTTCATAGCTCTTATTGATCAACGCCGTTATTTCTGGCGCTGTCATTGGTCAAACGAGAACGTGCAACACCGGACCTAAAGATCTCCTTCTTACATATATCCTACAGCTTTTACAAAATTTTACAGTTAAACGACAAGAAAAATATAATTTGCGACATCACCAAAACGTTCAAAATTTTTTGGAAATATTTTGTGAAGAAAAATGTTATTCCGCGGCAAATTTTCTCTAAAATACTCCAATAAAATAAATATTTGTACTAAGGTTTTGTATGCTGTAGCCAGTCAACCAACTTCACTCTCTTCTGGCATTCGAACTGGCAGTCCTGGAGAAATCCCCGACGAATCTCTTGAAGGATCCCTAGGTAAGTTAAAAAAATAAAAATTGTGACAAAGTGCAACAAAAATGGAGTGTTTTTTTTATTTCCCGACCGTTTGTTATAACATAGCCTGGTATTAGATGAAACTATGAAAAGGATTCGCTTTAAGATCTGTAAAGCTACCATAATTAATGATACATATCATTGATATGAGACAAAGGATATAGTAAGGATTATCTCAAACGATTCCAGAGATCAGACGGCGGATTTCTGGTATAAAAAGCTCAAACTAATGGAATTAATTAGATTTTAATATTCGGAATTTCATAAAATATCATGGATCAGTAATCACTTTAAGAACTAAGTTAATCCTACTGATAATAACGAGGGCTTAAATTTGCATTGTTACATTTTGGTTTAATAGTTCTAAAACTACGATATGTCGGCTGATTCAAGGTTATGAACCGGAACTAGAGTCTTTAAAAATCTCATTTAGACTTCTAGAAAATAATGATGTGACAGAATATTTTACCCATCAAACGGCCATTCATGAAAACAAAATAAAATTATGTCTCGATTAAATCAATTTTTGATTTCCTTCTTATGTCCCTTTAACGCATTAATGATGATCTAGGAATGTGCGGGTTAAGGAGTGTTAGGAGTGGCCCCAGGATTGGCCCTCCCAGGAGTGGCCCTCCTAACACTCCTTAACCCGCACATTCCTAGATCATCATTAATGTGTAACACATTATGTGTTAAAGGAATATTATGTGTTCGCTTCATCGAGAGCTTTGTTAAAAATGGCATTTTGGATATTTTAATACTACAGTAGGTGTTGGCAATGGACAACACACGAGCTTTTGGCCAAAAGTGTTGCCCATTGCCACTGTTGCACATTGTCAACACCTACGCCGTATTCAGGAGATTCACGACTCGTGAATCACGAGAACAAGCTAATAGCAGTTGTTTTATATGCCAATGAAGTCGATTTTTGACCAATCAGAAGCCGAGATTTTTTTCAAATATTAGGAAAATTTTTCTAGGTCTCTGAAAATCTATTTTTTTGTTTTTCCATAAATGTCATAGAATTCTACTGATGAAAAACTCACTTTTGTTTTTTGTATTTTTTCCGATATAAGGCAAAAATGTATTTGTTATATCGGAAAATTTGAAACAAAAAGTTTTTTGAGATCTGTCAAATTGATAAGATAATATATGGTGATAAATTATGTTGTTTTCTATGACTTATATTGTGATAATTTTCAATAATTAAAAGTTAAATTAATATTTTTTACATATTCCCTATTCACACTTTTGTGAATATCCCGGCCCTGATTGAGAAATGTAGTGTGTTTTTAAGTTGTAGGGCCGGGATATTCACAAAAGTGTGAATAGGGGATATGGTTTTGAAATTTGTGTTACTATTCAATAGTAACTATTGCTCTTTATTTGTAACTGTATCGTATTCTAGAAAATAATTCCCTCGATAATTTTTTATTTGATTACAAACCGGAACTATTGGAGCAAAAAATTGAATTTTCGACTTGAAAGATACTTCAGTTAATTTAACCGTTCCCTCAGCTGAAAACGTTTTTGTGATTTTTTGCCATTTGAATTGTCTTTTTGTGAATTTTCCTGTTGAAAAAGAGTTTTTTTATTTTAAACAATGTCCCGGTCAATCCCAGGGATTTAATTTAATCCTAAATTCAAACCGTGCTTTCACAAACTTTATTGAAATATAATTTTACTTTCAAGATGAAATGAGGACTTGATAGTGAGGCACAATTATTTTAAATCAAAATATGACGATTATCTTTGGAGATAAACATTTTACAATATTTTTTTTTGTTAAAATGTATTTGTTTATTCTATTTCTAAAACAACTATTTTTTAAAATTATTAAATTTCTAAATTACGCCACCTGATGGTTGTGATAACTAGATTATTTCTGAATCAATTTGTGATATAACCTTAGTGATGAATTTGATCAAAAAATAATAAATATTGATTGTAAACAAATTTTAATTCCATATCCTATATATCCTATATAAGTCGCTGCATAAAATTTTGTCATAGGGCAAGGAATTCTTGTCAAGAATAAAATAATATTGGCCCAAAAACCCTTTTTAGCCTGCGGTTGGTAATTTTTTGATATATGGATTACCGACCCTCAGAGGACAAATCTTGAATATTCGAAAAAATGCGGAATTTTAGCATTTGATTGGTTGATCCTTTACAAATCTCACCAATGAAATCGGCCTATTCTGCTATCCAGGGTTTTGATTGGGTGCTAGTATTCCGCGTTGTTTGTATCATTCAAATATTCAGGATCTGTCCTCTGAGGGTCTATGATTCATATTTTATAAAACCATGAATAAAAGTGATCTATGCAAAAAACATTTTTGGCTTGGAATTTTCAAAATAAATTTGAGAATAATTTCAAGTCAAATGATTAGCAAAAAATTTTGAAAATGCTGATTTTTGGAAAACAGGACATAATTTTTTTCCAAAGTTTTTTCTAGGTCAATTTCAGCACAAAGAATAAAAGTGCTTCGAAAATAAATAAAATATGAGCTGGTCGATTTTTGCCGTTCCTACCAATGGTAGGCTACCATATAATTAGACAATTTTGAATCAAAGATCAACATTTTCTCAGTTTTTTGAGCATTTAAAATTTGAAGCTACTCTCTTAATTTGGAAAAAATCTTATCAGTCAAAAAAAAACTCGGTGGAATATTTGCTACAGAAAGGGTTAATAAAAATGTCTTTTGGGGGACTTTCAAATATCGACACCTAATTCCTAAAGATGATTTAGACTGAAGCCATGTGTCATGCAAAATTGAAAATAGTATCATTAGATTTGCGGTTTTCTCACATCTCAACCGCCCGGTAAACCGGTCACATAACCGAAAAATTGAAAGTTTTAAAATTTTCCATATTTGTAGGGATCATCAAGTATCTTATGAGCTAAAATTTATCACAAATAAAAACGGACTACGAATAAGGACATTCAGTGCATAAGAGGAATCCTCTTAGAGGATATAATTTATTTCATGGAAACATGTCGAGTGAAAGCCTCATAAAATCATTAACAAGCCCAGCTTGATGTTCGATACCATTAGCCGGAAACTTCTACAAGTTGATTTACTGATTCAAATATGTAGATATTTCTGGTAAATGGTATTGAACATCAAGCTGGACTTTTTAATGCCCAGAAAAAACGTTGACTAATATTATATAAGCAGATATTTTATAGTTTGCTTTGATTCAAATTAAGCGGGTGAAATAGGCTGTTACAGGTTAATTAAGTTGATTTTTGACCAATGAGAAGCCTTAATTTTTTCTAAAATTTTGAATTTTTTTTCTTGGTATCTGAAAATTTCTAATCAAATTGTACTTTTTTCATTTTTCACCCTAGGACAATTGTACTGTATGTTTTGAAATATTCTGTATAATTGCCAATTGAGCTGCCTAGATGCAAATGAGTGTGAACGGGGGATATTGCCACAAGCGATAACGTTACAATAATAAAATTCAGATTTTTGAAATTATTTTGACCTATTCAGATATTTTTCGTTTATTATTTTTTTTAAATATTAATAAAAAATATTCAAATCAATGCATTTTCTATCATACCGTAAAAACGTACGTAAAAAAACTTTTTTTGAAAATAAACTTTAATTTTTTTCCATTTCCTTAATTTTCCGTTAAATTAAGCTATGTTTTGAAAGCTTTTTTAAGAACATGCTGAGTTCCCAAATCTCGGCCTTTTTGTTACCCATAGAAGTCGCAAATATCAATGAGTGCCGCTTTCGTCGCGAGAAAACCTGCCCGAGGCTCTTTTGAAGCTTTTTTTATTTACCGAAATCGTAGTGCGCATGTTACTTGTATTTTAATAATAGATTTCATAATCAGTTGGTCTTAACACCAAAAATATTTGTTTTTGTCCTGAAACAAATGACTCTCTTTATGTAGATTTTTATCAAAAAAATATGGCTGAGATTAAGTGTTCGATTTCTATAATAAATGCATAGCTAGATTAAATAGATCAATGTTTATTGAATAATTATTATGAAGAATCTGAAGAAAAACTTGGCAACATATTATTTAAAGCAAAAAAATCGATATTTTCTCAAAATTTTAAAATTTATTAATGCTAAAATATCAGTTAAAATGATAATCTTTGGGATAATAATGACATTCACACATGATATTTTGGTCATTTTGAACGGTTTCAATGAAGTAAAAAAATTAATAAAAAAGATATCGAAGATTATCTTTTGGGAAGCTTTCTCACTCAAGCTTCATAACTGTGATTTCAGAAAAGATAGTGATCAATCGAATCCCACGATTCTCAATATAAGTTGACAATCCTGTGATTTGATCGGTCACTTTCTTTTCTGACATCATAGTTATGACGGGTGAGTAAAAAAGCTTACAAAAGGATAATCTTCGATATTGAAAACTAATTCAAAATGGGCGATTTTGATTGGTTTAAACTTCAACCAATCATCATCGGGCTAGGATCTAAAATTAAAAAAAACAGAAGTTTTGGTCATTTTTACTTTGGAGACATGCTATGATTTTCCGATAATGCTTATTTCGGATTTCATGCCAGTCTGCAGAAAGCCTACTGCCGTAAT
Source organism: Oikopleura vanhoeffeni (assembly GCA_004367855.1). NCBI lineage: Eukaryota > Metazoa > Chordata > Appendicularia > Copelata > Oikopleuridae > Oikopleura > Oikopleura vanhoeffeni. Next base: position 347,931 of record SCLH01000335.1, read on the forward strand.
TATTTCATGAAATTTTCCCATAAGAGTCCCTTATTATTGTTAAAAAAGTCTATTCATAATTTATTTCAATTCCAAATTTATTTCGTAAGCTTATGGTCCCATTAAAACTTATTTTCACCAAATAATTGCCTTGAAAATGTGAACCTTTTTGTCCCTTTTCCTGAATGTATAATTGGTCCAGTTTACTATTAATAGCCTGAGTGCAAAAATTTAGGGTCTCGAAATAATTTTTAACAATTTTGTGTATTGTTTTATAAATTAGCTTAATACTTAACGATGCACGAAAAAGTGGGACACACATTCTACTTGACACAAAAGAACACACTTTTCCGGGATAAAATTAACCAAATTATCGGAAAAACATAAAGTTTTGAATATGATAAAAATCTAGTTTTTGCATTTAGAAAATCGATAAGTCAAATTTTCCAGATTTTAAAATAGTTCAATTTCGCAAGAGTCCTAATTCTACTGAACATTCAAATGCTAGTATAAATAAACAGGTCGATAGTAAAATTTTGAAATGTCTAAAAGAAAACTTTTAGAACTCAGAATTCAGCGAACTTCTTGCGACATGGTGCGATCTAAAAACACCATGAAGACAAGCTAAAAATTTTTTGCGCTGCATGATTATTTCAAAATTGCAATGAAATTCTAGAAAAACATAAATCATCTGATCCTCCAAAAAATTTCTCATAAAAATTATAATTGTTTGCAGTTTTCATGCAAATTAATTTCAAAAAGATTATATTAAAATAGAATTTCGTACGGATTGGTGTCCGCAGTCACCAAAAAACGCAATGAACAATTTTAGAGAAAATCAAAAACTGTAAAAAACGTTAAATTTTGTAGAAAATCCGAATTTTTTTCTGATTTCGCAAAATTTTGAAGTTTTAGCCTGATTTTGATTGGTTTGAATTTCAAGCAGTCAGAATCGATTATTTTGGCCAAGTTTTTGACGTATTTTTTATGTTGATTCCGAAAATATATATCAATTAATGTTAATTATCAAGTTTTTACTTTTTTTTTCTCATCGAAAAATCGGAAAAACATAAAAAATAGCAAGAATTTCATGTTCTTATTTTTGCGTTCTTATATTTGGTTATTGTTTTTGCTGTTTTTTCGGATATGTTAGAAAAATAGACTGTCTATTATAGACAGAAACTAGCTTGGTTTCAATTTTAACTGCAAATCAATTCTCCGTGGAAAAATTATAAAACTGCCAAGTATAGTAAATCTCACGACTTATTGTATTCCATCAATAATGGAAAGTTAAATGGAAAGCGGGAACTATCAGAAAACTATATCAAAATTTCCTGACCGGAACCGGACAATTTTCAGCAATTAATTTATATTGTGACTAAAGAGCCGGGATATATTAAATTTAATCTGCGGCTAAAAACCACTATTAAAATTTTGGAAATTATTTTTGAGATTTCTGGAAATTGGAGGGAAAACCTAGACGAATGCTAGTCAAATTATAAAAGTGGAAATTCCAAATAGGAATTCGAATTATAATGCTGGATTCCAAATTCGATTTTCACGTTATCCCAATGACCGGCTCTGCTGTTAAATTCAGAAAACGTCGACCAAAAAAATTCTAAAAGTGGCAGAGTTATAGCCAATTATAACCTTCATAATTGGAAAAAAAATAATTTGTAGCGTTTTGGCCGTCTTCTCAGGCTGAAAACTATTGAAAAATCTTGAATTGGCAATCAAGAAAACATGGTTTAATTTATTTTACGATCACGTCGAACGCTTATGATGACTATAAAAATAGTTGGGAGCTTCTAAATTAAAAAAAAAACGTTATTTGAATTTGTCAGCTGAGCCGGTTTTGATAATTAAAAATTGAAATGTTTTTCGCAAATATATTTTTTCATTTTTGAAGAAATTCTTGTCGGAGTGAGGGCGTAAATTTGTTTTCTAAAATATTTTAAAAATGGACTATCAATGATAGTCTATCATGTAGATTTATTATGATTAGAAATGAATCTGAATTCTGAAAAATATCCGACGAAGAATATACTACTAATATAGAGACCGCTCTGGAAAAAATCGTCAAAATGAACTTTTATTAACCTAAAAACGAAATAAGCCATCTGAACAAAAATTCTAAAATATTTAGATTGGAATTTTTAATTTTTCGTAAAAAACGGAAATTAATCAATTTTTCATGCGGTTTTTACATCTACCTATTTTTCGCATTTCTGATATTCAAGAAATATTTTAAATAATTTAATCAGAAATAAAAATATATTGAAGTATAATAATTGTTATAAATCGTTGTCAGCAATTTCTTGAAATATAGACTATATTATATAGTAAGTAAATTTGAGTTTCTAAAACATTTTCCGAGTGAATTTTAGGAGCTTATAATAGTTCATATAGATTTTATTTCTGCCATCAAGTTTTCCAATTTTTATCTCAGAAATTGTCCCTAACTATACTGCTAAAACACATAAAAATGGCATAATTCAATTCAAATTAGAAATTAGACCCAAACCTCTGTCATTCAAACGATTTTTTACATAACATGAAGCGTGGTGAATGTGTCTGCTGAGCACTGCAACGCGTTGATTTTAAATATATTATTTTCCTTGCAATGTATTGCGATTTCCATGTTTTAATAAAACAAAATTAGCCATTATGTTTACCAAATGATATACATAGCCTATGCACCATAGCCTATGTTACATAGGGCTACCGGGCAAAAATCAGCTCTCGATAGAAAAGACGTAGGAGTCGTGAAAATTGGAGACCTAACTAACTTTTGGCCGCTGACAACGATGCAATAAAAATTTATTTTGATTCTTTAATTTGACTCTAGATTCACCTGTGGTCGTCCAAGACCAAACGTTCATTATTTTTAACTAAAAGATTGCTTATTGCGCATTTTTTGGTGTATCCAAATCATGATTTCATTGAATTTAGTTTTCGGTACCACCAAATCACAAGACAGGATCAGTTAATTTGGAATTTCAATTTGGGGTAAAATTTTAAGCTGAATCGATACGAGTGGTTGCACCCAAAAAAATTCATTCACAATTTTCAGCGTCAAAGTTACATACGTTACTAAGGTTTCAAGTGAATACCAGCATTTTATCGAGTAGCTAATTTTTTGCTTGGTGACCCTAGATATACATCTGATATGTCCAGTCGGAAAATACGGAAATTGATAGTATCTTTAGATTTTAATAAGAAAAAACTGATAAATTTAATATAATTGTGTACTCATAAAATACCTAGACCATTCAATTAGTAAGTTATCGTATCCAAAAGTTCAAATTTACATCAATCAATAAACACTCGTTCTAGGTTGTCCGAGGTCAGAATCTGACCGTCAGACAAAGTTTACGTTTATTTACTTCAGAATAGCTCGAAAAATGTTTAGAATGCTGAAAAAAAAATCTCATCAGTTCATGCTCACATTTTCTCCATCTTTCACTTAAATTGATGTTTGACACACCAGAATTATAATTTTAAGTTCTAGCGCCCCCAGTAAGTGCCCTAAGCTTTTTATTTTATAAAATAAGGTTTGAAAATTTTTCAATTTGTTGGTACCAATCATGAAAATAAAAGGCGAATTTCCTCTCGATGAAAATGTTTTTCTCTACAATACTAATCGGGGAAGCCGTTTTGAGCGGTGAACTATCTCTCATTTTTGGTATTAAATAACTTAAACCTACGCACCGCTCAAAACGGTTCCACGATGAGTATTGTATTAGCGAAAATGTTGGGATCTTGCTGAATTTTTGGTGATCTCTAGAATTTGTCACATAATTAGAAAAAATGAGACAAATTTCAAAATTTTTGAATATCGCCAAAATTTTCCATATCGCCATAAAAAAACATAGGCAATTTCTCGATTTTAAGCTAAATTCCTGCCAGTGCCCAACTCGACGAAAGAGTCGATATCGCCGAAATTACGTGGGTGTCTGAGGTTTTTAAAACAAACTCCTTTGAGGTCGTCAAGAATTACGTCATATTTAAAGATTGAATTTCTCAAGTCTACTTTTTTGAATTTTCATTTGATTGCGTTTGGTGGAGACTCCACCGTGGAGTAAGTAATTCTACAAATTTTGGTATTTTACTTCATTTCAACCTATTGTTAAACTCCTTTCAAAATTGAAAAATTTTAAAATTTATGACGTCATTTCGAACGCCCACGCATTTTTCATTATTTGACGAAAAAAATTATTGCTCAGATTTAAAATTAAGTTGTGTTTCTCAAGAAATTCAATTAAAGTAGAAATAAAAACCAAATTTACTAGTCAATATACTGTAGTAACCAGAATTTAATTTCATGCATAATAATGATTTTTTGTGTCCCCATATCGCCGAAAGAAATATTGCCGATAATGCCCGATATCCCTGATTTTTGAAAAAAAAACATTCGGCGATATTGGGCCTCCTCCTGTTATTTCGAAGATAAAGGTGGATGAACCATCCTTAAACCCCTTTAACACCCACTTGCGGATGATCTTTCATTTTTTTTGGTTTTAAGATTTTTTTTCAAAAAAACGGTTAAAGGTGCGTAAAGTGACCTTTTAGTCCTCGCGTTCTCATGGGAGTTAAAATAGCGGTATCGAAATTAAACTAAGCTGACTCGAAAGCGAATGGTTTTCTCCAGGGGGGGGGGTTTGTAACGTTATCGGATGTACGGGCTGGTGAAAATAAACCAGTAAAGTATAGCTTCCGGTACCGGAAGTGATATTTCAATGATTTGAATGTACCAAAAGATGCAAAATTATCGGTTTTCTGGAGACGGTATTATGAACTAGCGATCATAAGTGACCGTAAGGCGGCGCTAAAGGGAAATTTATATCATGGGAAAATATCACTTTCGGTTTTCCCACTCTTGGATCCCATTTTTGACTTTCAAAATTTCTAATCGTCAGGTTTATTATCGCGAAAAGAATATTTTTCTTTTTCTGTCTTATCGAGTTTTTCGCGCAAAACATTGGAAATGCACACCAATATTTTCGCTGCAAATTAGGCGCTATCTAACCCCCCTTGATCCCTCATAAAAAAGAACTTCAAACGAATAAGATCCGTCGTACAAAAAACACATTATTTTGGACTGGGGTGTAAATCAAATGTACATATCAAGATTTAGGATAAATCAGCTAGATTAAGAAGGGATTTAGAGTAAAATCATCATTAAACATCTATGATTTGTGAAGGGCCGGACCTGGCTTTCATATGTTGGATTTTTTGGATTTTCTTAATGATCTTCAGGGCCATGTCTAGTTAAAAATACTGATCTAGAGCTAATGTGATAATCTAGCGAACAAATAGTTGGAAACGATGTTCTATTGATTCAGATAGTATATAATATTGACTTAGATTTCGATAATTATTACACCATGTCAAAAAATAAGAAATATTTACATTTTGGCCATTTTGAACACAGATGATATCGATTAGCTAAATAAAAATTTCAGATTATCTGAACTAGCCTGTTATAGGTCGAATAGACTCTGAAAAAAAAGTCAAAATTAATAAAAAATTTTGTCTCCATTGTGTTCATCATTTTGAAACCCATATTTGTGCGTTTCCGGTTGTTTGAAAATTTCAGTTTTTTAAAAATATCGAAAAAAAATCTAAAATGTTCGAAATTTTTTTTTTTATTATTTTTTCTTATTCTCTGTCAAAAATCATTACGAATGGCTAATCTGATCTTTTTGTAACCATTTATTTTGCTATTTTAGAATCTAAAATTTAGATCATCTGTCGTCGATACCAAAAGTGATTTGCGGTAGTAAATCCGATATAGCCACTTTAAAATCCTTATCAGGTTTAATTTTGCATAGTAAAAAACCATTATTTTGTTCAAAATCTTTTTAATAAAGTTCAAGAAATATCGAAAAAATCTTACAAATTAAAAAAGATAGTCAATTTTGAACGGAATCTAAGGATACTTAGTTTTGAAAATGGGATGAATAAATATATTCTAGTCTAGTAATTTTCTTAACGAATCACTTTTTGTCTCGACGCCACTTGAACCACAGGCGATTAATGTTTTTGTATATTCTAAATTAAAAAAAATCAATTATGATTTTTTGTTAAGGACTTAATCTAATCCCGTGAGACGACTATTTTTTTAAAAAGCTAGTTTTAATATTTTTTTTCGTGTGTAAAAGTATTTGAATTAAAAAAATTAAGGCTTTTTTAAGGTTTCAAATTCCAAATGGTCAAGATTAAAAAGAGCCCTGTTCTTATTTTAATATATATTTTTGAGGATCACTTATTCCATAAAGGGACTTCCTGATATCCCGACAATTCTGCCGGACACATTAAATTTTATACCGAAATCGAAGAATTTTATTTCCGAATAGGTGTGATTTATATGAGCTAGGATAATATTAGCCAGGATTTTTAAGAATATAATTTAATTTGTTATGTAAATATATTCCACCCCTTATACGGTTGAGAAGCCCAATTCAAATACTTTTAATTTTGGTGGGAGTGATGCATGGCTGAAATTTATATGCTAAAATAAATGATAGTTTACCTCAGCCAATTATCGTCAAGCATTAAGCATCATTTGAATCAGGCTGCCCGACTGCAAACGGGGTGGAGATCAATACAGTATGTGTTTGTTTCACTTGCGAAATGAAAATTGTCATTTAGGTAATTACAGGCAATTAAAAATGGTAACTAGGTGGATCTTATTTTGAAAGCCAAGCTATAGGCGATGTCAAGGGTTTGAAATTATCTATAATAAATTTATGCTGAAGGAAGAAAGTTTTTTTTGGCTGAGTTTTAGTAACGAAAAAAAATCAGAAAAATTGTATTACCTAATTTAATAAATAAATATTAAAATCTTATAATTGTACTAAATGTAAGTTTCGAAAAATTAAAAAAATGCTTTCTCATTTCTGTCAAATTTATGTGAAAAAACGAAATTAAACTCGACTATTTCGAGACATAAAAAACTTTGTACGTTCCAAAATACAACAAAAATAAGTTGATTCCCAGCAGAGTTGGATTAGTAATCTTTATTTATAAATTTAACTAGCTATTTAGATACGCGCGTCATATTTTACAGGTTCCTATACCTTTTCCTCTTTTCCCATACCGAAAAAAGCGTTGAGTGACCGCTGTGGAGCTATAAAAAATCACAGAAAAGATAATCAGATTTAAAATTAAGTTCTGTGTCTCAAGAAATTCAATTAAAGTAGAAATAAAAACCTAATTTACTAGCCAATATACTGTAGTAACCAGAATTTAATTCCATGCATAATAACCATTTTTTTATTAAAAAAGTAAAATCAGAAATTTTCATCAGGAATTAGGTTTAAACTCAAATGAAGACTGGTGTAAATTTGAAAAACTGCTAAATTTTCGCTCGAATTTTAAGTTAAACTTGTTCAGAATCTTAAACTTGTAACAAGTTTACTTGTTTTAAAAAGCTCTAAAAACAAAATTTTAGCTTCTCGGCATTATCAAAAAAATCAAAAAAGGTATATTTCCGCCATATATTTGCTTCAAATAACTCTTGAAATCCCTATATTTGCCCTTTAATCCCCCTGGATTTCCGCACAAAAAGTTAGGCTTGATACCGTAATACAAATCGAACTAATAAAGTAGAACCCTTGAGTCAAAAGCATAAAATTACGGCTCAAGAACTTAGTGCAAAAAAGCCAATCCGGATACTGTAAGGTGGTTTGGAGGTGCTATTTTCTTCAATGATAAAAACGCGATTTTTTTAGTCTATTTTGATAGAGAGCGATTTTTTCGGCCACGTAAGGGCGCTGTTAGGTGGCGATGACGAGATATTGAGTTGAGTGGCTGAGACGCTATATTTCTAACACGCACAAGTAAAAACGACCACAATTACTCTATTCTCTCGCATCATAAGATATACCACCAGAAAAAAAATATATAAAGACTTATCGTAGAGATCAAAATATTACCAAACAAAAAATTTAATTTTTTTCATCAAACACCAAAAGGCTTCCGAGAAAATACAGAGATTGAAAAATTTAAGGAGGTCACGATCGAAAGCAAAATTTATTTCGATATGATGGAACCTATCGTAGATGACTCGAGCCATTGTGCATTACAGTCACAGGCGGCTCATTTAAGGTCGCTGACTCAAGAGCAAATGGTGCCTAAAAATGAGCTTATTGAGTGCATCCCAGAAAGAGAATACCCGGCTATTGATAACTTAGATAGCACAGTAGACTCACCAAATGGCGGCTCAGCTGAAGGTAAACATTTTTCTTAAAACACCTCCGCTTTTTGTTGCGCGAAAAATTGTTCAACAATCTAATTTTTCACTTTTTAGGCGACCGAGACCTTGATAAAGATGGGGACAAAGATGGAGATGATAAACCTAAGAAAACTCGACGGCAACGAACGCATTTCACTTCTCAACAACTTCAAGAATTAGAAGCATTATTTGCAAGGTAACCCCTAAAACCTCTCAACTATTTTTTTGAAAAAAATTATATAAAAAAACGGCGATCTGAAAATTTTTATTTTAAACATCCTCACTTAATTTTTAACTCATTTTACTTCCAAAAAACTTTAAGAATTCGAAGCATTGTTTGCAAGATATCCACTGAAACCGCTTTAATTTCCTAAAACTGGTAATTAATCTCGACTGAAACTCGCTAAAAAAACGATTTTTCTGGTTGGGATTTAACAAGTACACAATTTACGGCTTTTTTGACAAAGTAGAGACGATATATACCATTTACGATATGCGTTAACGGATAAAATATTTATTCAAAGCCATTAAACAAACCACTAGGATCAACTTTTCGACCATTACTTTTTTTTCTGCACCCTAGGTTATTCTCAGGCAAAAAATTTCTTAATAAAGTCCAAGGAAATTATACGGCATAAAATTAATTTTGAAATTTTAGAAATCGATATCCAGATATGAGTACCAGAGAAGAAATCGCAATGTGGACAAATCTGACAGAAGCGCGCGTACGGGTAAGATTAATCTCAATTTTTTTACAAAAATTTTCAATGTTTTTTCGTGATCTTTTGTGTACTTCAGTCAAAGTTATTTGTGTAATTATTTATGTTACTTTCCCAAAGAATACATCCACCTGTACAAATAAGTTCAAGGTAGCTTTTTTAGCCCGACGTGGCCTTTTGGAAATGACCCCATTTTGATGAAATGACCTCCATTTTAAGGAAACGCTGGATTTCGTACGGAGATTTTTGTTGTTGTTTTTACACGAATTAAAATGTGAAATATTTGAAAGTTATGAGAAATTGAGATGATCGCAATTTTTTGAGTTTTTAATCAGTCAACTTTCTATAATCATTTTTGTCTTCTTTTTGACTGTTTTAAATCAGTCAACTTTTTATAACCATTTTTGTCCACATTTTGATATTTTCAAATTGATTTTAAACGAAATTACGAATTTTTTACAGTTTCACAACTATGGTAAATTTTTTTTACCGATGAAAAATTCAAAAAACGGTCCTACCCAACTTTCATAATATGAAATTCATATTCAAACTATTATTTTTATATTTCAAAATGTATTGAAATCGGCATTACAAATTTTTTCTTACACTTGAAAGTAAATAAATTGACATTGTAATAGATTTGACTAAAGTGTATAAATCACTTTTTATCCCTCTTGATCTTATAATGAATCGATGGATTTAGAGAGTAACTTATATGCAATCTTAATTAATTTTTCAAGTCATCTGTCCCCCCCTTTTTGATTATAAATAATCAGCCGACATCTAGGACCGTGTCCTCTCCTATTGTAATGCGGCTTTACCGTGTCTTTTAGTCAAACACAAAAAAATCTGAAAAAATATTCAAATCTGAAACACGCTTCAGATATGCGAAACAATGCGGAACATCCGCCCATTTTCCCTTAATATATTCCCATTATTCCCGCAGATTTTTTCTTCAAATGCGAACTTGACAACTTTTTTCAAACTATCCAAAAACTTGGCCGGATTTTTCGCAGAGTACAAAGTGGCCATTATTGGATTAAGTAGGGATCAGCGTCATTTTTTTTCAGCTAACCGCTAAGATTAACCTCTTCACTACACAACGGCTATTAAATTCTCTTTTTTTCCTGGTTTGATTCAAGAACCGTGAAACTAGAAAAATGACGCGAATTTTTTTTGTTAAATTTTTTTTGCATTTATTTTTTGAGCAAATTTTAATGAAAAGTTTTTTTAAACCGCGATTGAAATTTTTTTGAACGCGTGAGTTGTCGAGATTTGAGGTGATTTGAGTTCAGATTTAGAGCCTATTATATAATAGCTTATTTTTGAATCACCTTCAGTCTCGACACAACTTGAAACTCACGAGATATAAAAAAATCTCAATGTTAAACTCAAAAATTATAGGTCTGGTTCAAAAACCGACGAGCAAAATGGCGAAAACGAGAACGCAACCAAATGAACGAAATGAGAAATGGTTTCGGTTTCGGCATGACTCCTTATGACCCAAGTCTCTACGGCACAGACGCCTACGGATATTCTACAAACTGGTCAAAAATGGCCTCTTCAAGCCTTGGCTCAGGAGGTCTCGGGGGTAAAACTCCATCTTTGAGCTTTCCCTGGGGCTTAGGCTCATCCGCTGTAGCACCAATGAATCACATGAGTTCTTTAACGTCTCAACACTCCACTTTGGGATTTCAAAACTCGATGACGTCATCAATGGCCGGACAATTAACCGGAAATTTACCACAAGCGACCGGTATGACCGGTTTGACCAGTTTGTCGACTTCTAGTGCTGGGGCGTACCCGCCATCGTCACCATATGCAGCTTTAGGATATAGGTAAGCATTTAACTTTTGAGTGTTTTTTGTGTAGAAAATCCATATGCATGTTTTTTGTGAGTTTTTTTTAATTGACTAATTTTTCTCAAGATTTTTCCAGAATACAAATTTAAAATTTTTCAGAATAATTTTCACAATTGAAAATTGTCTTCTGTATTTTTTTGTGTCTTAAAATTTATAATATCTGCGAATCGGCTCATAAATCAGCTGAAGAGAAACTAACCTTGAAAATAAATTAAAAATAAGCCAGTTTTATTAGCGAAAAATCGAACCAATCAAAGCATCTTTTTTGAATAAAATTGATTGATTTTCATGTAATATTTTTATATAATTCATGTTCTTCGTACATTTTCAATCCTAATAATGTTAAGCAAGCAGCACATAAAATGAAGAAAACGAAACGGACGATTTGTCCAGACAAAAAACTTTATACATGTCGTAAAAACATATATCGTGTAATTTATTCATATGGATTCATAACTTGAAAAATACACGCTTTTGAGAATTCGAAGACTTATTATGATTTCAAAACAATTTTTTGTACCAAAATCTTTGTTTTAAAACTAGCGCAAAAAAAATTTCCTTGGAAATTTTTCTAATCAGCTCTGAAAAATTATTTTAACATTAAATCAACCTACAGTATGTAAAAAAATTGTTCGACACCAACAAGGTCCAATTTCTCTGGATTGAAAGTAATGTTTCTGCCAATTATAGGTTTTGATCCAGAGAAATTTCCCTTGTTGGTCTCGAACAATTTTTTTACATATGTAGATAAATATTAATGTTTAAAAAATTAATTATTTTTGTGACACTGAATTTTATTTAGATGAACTTTTTCTTGAAAGGGTCACTTTTTGTAATATAACTTCTTTGTTATAAGACTCTTTCGTAAAATGACATTTTCATAATAAATAATCTTGCAAAATAACCCATTATTAATAAATAATCTTGCTAATTGACCTATTAGTAATAATGATACATTTTATTAAAGGACTCATTGTGTAAAATAATCCATATTGTAAAATGACCCATTTTGCGAAATGACCCATCATGTAAAATGACCTATTTTGTAAGATGATTCATTTTACATTATTTTTAGAAACCTATATTTTCACACATCACAACACAAAATTTATGCATACGGATTTATAACTAAAAAATTTGCCCCTGTTTTCCGAATACTCAGACTAATATAATAACTAGTACATAGGAATGGAGCACACAATCTCACAAGTTCATCGGACGTTCTTTTATCGCATTCGCTGCGCAATAACAAGTCGCCGTCATCGCTCAGCTCGACCTCCTCTCCTTCGCTAAACAATAATAACAACGCCGCTCTAAACGGAGTGACCAGCTCCTTGGGCGGAAATAGTAATATGACTCCAGCCGGAAGCGTAGGCGTGGGTCTGGGAAATGTAAATGGGACACCGGCTCATTCGATTCACAATTCGAGCTCGTCCTCTTCGCCACATTATCTTGCCACTTCCTATTCTGCCTCTCAGACGCTCAGCGCCACTAGCCCAACTATTATGCCACATAGCTACACTATTAATGGCAACAGAAATACTATGTAAAACTCCACACACGTTTATAAATGTACAAAAAACATATTATTTTATTTCGTTTCAATTCATTTTGTGGAAGGTCAACTGTTGACCTCTGCTGGTCGAATTAGGTACGAGAAAGGGCGGTGTAGAGTTTTTTTTTATTTTACAAAATTTTTGGTGGTTTTTTGGACCTTAAAAGTGGTCTTGATAGTTTGAAATATGACTCCAAACATTATTTGGTCTAACTTTTCAGTGTCATATTACGAGCACTTACACCGCGAAAATTATTACTTCATTATTTTGCTTATGCCTGTGTAAATACCTTATTTGGTCCTCAATCAAAATATATTTGAGATATATTTATTTATACCGATTTCCGAAAGTAGAAATGTTGAAATTTTGGAAAATAAAAATTTCGACAGTTGTACTATTTCTTGTATCCATCCTGTGTTAGAAATAGTTTTATTGTGTTTTGATGAAGATCGTATACTTTATCACCACTGCGTTTTCAACTTTGGTCACCAAAAATATGATTTGAATCTCATAAAAATTTTTCTAAACTCTCGCCATCTTTTTCCGCCTTTTCTGTAAAAATTGTATTTTATTTGGCACTATCTGTGTTTTTAACTTTCAGCTTTCAAATACAGTGAATATACAGATCGAAATCAAAATTCTCATTACTAGAATCAGCAAAATATATCAGCAGATAAACGCATTAATTAGCAGAAAAGCTTACAAGCAGGAAAATAATTTGAAATTTGTAGCATAAATTTATTTTTAACCCACAATTTTTAAACATGAAGTGGCTATTTTTTTGAAAAGTTATGAGGTTGTAGCCTACAACTTGTAGGTTCTCAAGGTAGCTTCTTATCCATTAGTAGGGTTCAGACTGAGAGAATCAGGCGCCAAAGTAAAACCGATAGTATTATGAAAAAAACCTTTAGGGTTAATCAGTGCTAAAGAAATGTTTTACATAACGAAAAATTATTTCAGCCACCTGGTGGCCAGAAAAAAGGTTTCAGAATGAGAGTTTTCAGCCTTTATTTCGGTTTTTTTGATTATTTATTTTGGAGAAAATATATTTAAGTTATAAGAAAGTTACTCACAGTAAAATTTGCTAAATTATATAAAAATTTTGCAAATTTTTGGTATAGAAATTTTTCAAAAAATGGGGATTTTAAAATTTTTACAAACAAAAATATTTGGCCCAAAACGCTCAAAAATATATTTTTTTCTCCAATCTGGTCCGAAATAATCCCATTTTTACGATTAAAATAACATTAGTTCGGGCGAGTTTGGGATCTACAAAACTAGATAAAATTCAGTCGGAATGATTTAGATTCTAAACTGCTAATGACATTTTGTATTAGATCAACTTACTGTACTATAACTAATTTGATATTATGTGAGTCTAATCATTGTCAATTGTTAAACTTACTTTCGAAAAATGGTGTTTAACCGAAACTAGTTAAGTTATAAATTATAAATTTTTATATTTTATTGTTATACAATGGGATTCTCTTTATTAGAGGCCGCCAAAACGAGAGTGTGCATTTTTGTGTGCTTTCCATATCTCTTTTCCAACCAAAGTGAATCTTGAAAATGAGAGTTTTTTTTCTATTAATTAAACTTTTATTAAAAAATATAGTGATCTTTATAGCGCGTGTTCGAATCCCACTCGTGCTGTCTTAGTGATTGTCTTCGGTATAATAATAGACAAGGGTGGTTGATATTGACGACAACGTTGATGAGTGACTTATATTCCCTATTCACACTTTTGTAAATATACCGGCCCTGATTAGGAAACGTAGTGTGTTTTTAAGTAGTAGGGCCGGGATATTTACAAAAGTGTGAATAGGAGATATCAGCCAATCACTTAGACAACACTAGTGGGATTCGAACATGATCATATAGATCACCCTCATTTTCACGATTCAATTTGGTTGGAAAAAGAAGATTTAAGTTTTCTGCAGCCCTTGGAGAACGTTATTTTGAATCAAAAAGTTTAGCCGATTTAATTATGTTTAAGTCTAATTCAAAACTTAGTGATTGTTGTTCAAATATACCTTATATTCTAGCACATACGCTACAAAATTGTAGTTCAGCTAGTCAAAATTTTGACCAAATTTACTCTCACCAAATTTATCTTTTAGGCTTTAACGTCTTGAAACTTGTTTGCTCCTGGTATTTTTACATACAATATCGACTGATTTTTTCGTCCGTGAAAAAATGAAAAGGGATATTTTACAAGATTCTGATTGGTTGAAATGTCAACCAATCAGAATAGATTATTTATATCTATTTTTAGATATAGTTTTTTGACTCATTGTGAATATGTATTTTTGTTGTACTTTTATAAGTACAGTATGTCCTTTTTCTCCAGTTTGCAACCGCGGTTGGCGTATAGGAAGAGGTCTAAAGATAATAGAACATTTTTATTAGTGCATATAACATCAGGTTATTTTTCACCACAAAATTTCGTAATAGTCAAAATGGCACATTTGTTAACTTTGAAAATCGAACGGCAAAGTTTTGAAGATTTGTCAAAATCTAAACTCAATCGTGTATAGACCACCGTCCGAAATTCCGCAGAATTTGTTCTGAGGTCGAAAAACATTTTGATCAACAAAAATTATGGTACTGGGTTGTTGAAAGATTAATTTTTAGATCATAAAACTGTAAAATTTAAGATTTTAAGTCGCGGATTAAATTTCCCGTTAAATAAAGTTTGAAATTTATCGAAAAGAAATAGCGATAACTTAGTCTGATTTGAATTTAAAGTACGCCTGGAATGCTTATTTAATTAAATATATTTTTTGCGCATATCATAATGTACCCGATAATTACTTGATGTCCCTCACTTCATTAGGTGAGTCACGAAGCTATAGCGTGGGTGGGAGATTTCGAATAATTTTTGGTTGAGTTAGTGATATTCAATTATATACTAAATTAGTACTAATTAAATTAATACTACTAATAGTAATATAGTAAACTAATAGTAAACTGTATATTAGACCAATACGATTGATTTCAATGTATTATTGAAATCAATGTACATTGAAATAGATCGTATTGGTCTAATATAATTTATAAAGTATTATATATGGATCAACGGCCCTCAGAGTACAAATCCTAACTATTTGAAAAATGCGAAATCTGAGCATTTGATTGGTTGATCCTTTCCTAATCTGACCAATAAAATCGGCCTATTGCACAATCAACGGTTTTGATTGGGTGCCAATATCTTGCGTTGTTTGTATCATTCAAATAGTTAGAATTTGTACTCTGAGGGCGGGTAATCCATATAGTCATCATTCCCTTTAAAAAAAAATCGGAAAATTTAGCCTGGGAAATTTAAAGGGGAAACAGTTATACCCAGGTACTCAGTGACACTGAGTGGCGTGAGTTCGACCTATAATACCGTAAACTCCCTTTCTTCTCATGCGCCGAGGAGTTAATATTTAGACAATATTAGACAAATAATGTCCGTCACAAGTTAAAATCAGTTTTCTTTTTTGGGAGATTCGCTTCAGAACATTAAATGCGGTGTAATTACTTAGGTCAACTTGATTGCCTGGTGGCTTTGGTTTTACTGTCGAGGAATTGAGGTTATAAGGACGCGTTTCATGATGCTAAGCGAATCTTCAAAGAAACAAAACATAACCTCTAAGTTAGCAGTAAATAAATTACAAATTACGCACTGTGCCACTTTTTTATTAAAAAGCAGGATTCATTTACCAGATTAAGATGAACTGCTTTAGTTAACTAAATTAGTATATCGAATTATTCAAATTCGAATCATTATAAAAGAATTACAGCCTATACATAATGTTATTTCAAAAAAGTACACTTGAAGAAAATGAAACTACATTCTACAGAGGTGGCTATATCGAAAATCCTGCCTATGCGTCGAATTTTATCATGCGTGATAGCTTTGAGACACTGACCAATGAAATCACTAGATTCTCGACAATCGTGTGATGTGATTGGACACTGTCTCAAAGTTATGACGCCTGATAAAACTCGACGCATAGGCAGGATTTTCGATATTGCCGACCCAAAATCGCCGAAAAAACCTTCGCAATTTCAGATTTTAAGATAAATTCTTGTCATTGCCCATATCGCCAAAATTTCCTTGGCGTTTTAGATTTTAATCACAAATTACCTTAAGTGCGTCATGAATGACAGCATATCTCGAGATTGAATTTCCCAAATCGAATTTTTATTTGATTGCGTTCGGTGGAGTACGTAATTATCCAAATTTTGATATTGATCTTCATTTGAACCTATTGTAAAACTCATTATAAAATTAAAAAAACCTTTCAAATTATGACGTCGTTTTGAACGCCCACGCGTTTTTGATTCCTAAACAAAAAATTAATTATTGTCCTCATATCGCCATTAGTGCCAATATCGCCGTAAGTGCCAATATCGCTGTAAGTGACAATATCGCCAAATTTTTTGGACCTTACATAATCGTATCAGATGACTGCATTTTTAAAAAAATGAAACCAGGCAGTATGAACCACTAATTTCATGATTGTCAATGTACCACGTAGATTACTAAAAGCTGAAATAACTTACTTTGCAAATTGGCCGAATTATACTATATGTTTTTCGAAAATTTGAACAATTTTCAAGCTGGTTTTTATGATGGTATTATTTTTGGAATTATTAGTGATTTTAAGCAAAAATTGTGCAAAAGTTTCCACCAATAAGCGTCCGCTTGAAGTAAGTGATCTAATTTTCTTAGGACAAGTTTAAAACGACAGATAATTTAATTCCAAGGCTTTTAAGATTATGAATTAATATTCGAAATAAACTCTTTAGCAAGCTGTAACTCTTTGAATCGTAGGTGCTCGTTTTTTCCTCGACACTATTTTTGACTCAATATATTATTTAAATTTTTAAATTCGATTTGACTGAAGGAATTTTTTTTGATTTATTATGTGATCGAAAAATGAAACAGTCAGCAGAAAATTTTTTCCACAACAGTTGACTATAGCGCGCTATAGCTATAGCGGCTATTCCGATAGGAAGTAATATAACAAATTTATAATATTATATATAAGATGAATATCTTCTAATATGACCGTTAACACCGCATTTGGTTCTCAAATTTTGCTTCTCAAACTGTACAGCCTGAGTTTTTTTAATTGGGCGATTTTTTTCTCCAGGCGGCTAGACAGCGTTTGCCTAGAGAAAAAAATCGCCCAAAACAACAAAACTCAGGCTGTATACTAAGTATGTACCAGTGTACAGTTTGTGACAAAACATTGGATATTACAAATGTTTTCATTTTGTCACGATATCCGTATCTACGATTTCCGTCACGTATCTACGCGTAGCACAATTGATCCTTACGAGTCGTGAAAAATGACTGACTCTATTATTTCCAAAATAGTTAATCAATTAGCGTCATTTCAACCAAATTGTATATCACTAAAAGTTTCCTTGGAACTTAATCAAGTTACTTAAATAGTTTGTTTTTGACTTTTGGAATTTATCTGAAATTACGCTGTTTTAAAAAAAATATTTATAAAATATTTATTAAGGGAGTGGTTGTCGCTGATTTGCCTGTTTTAAGATTGCGGTTTTGGCCAACTAGCTATGGTGGAATCCCAAAACTTTTTTAACGTGAAGAACAACTCTTTGCAATCAATTTCAGACATTCAATAATCTGATACAACTCAACCTACGCACTCACATAAACGTATAGTAAACCTCACAAAAAAACACTAAAAAGCCTACTTCTCCGTCAGTTTTCATTATTTTTATTTATTTTTTTGTGTCAGGCTCCAGACCATTAATACAAAGAATAATCTATAGCGTTTTACGAAATTTTTTTTTGTCGGACAGAAACTTCAAAATAATTTTTAAAACGAAATCTGAAATCGAGATTTAGAGGTTTTTCAAAAGCCTACTCCTCCGCCAATTTTAAAGATAAATTTTTGGTTTATTCTTTATCTGAAAGCTCAAAACTAGTTTAAGAACAATTTAGAGCGTTTTTTCGAAATTTTGATCAGACTTCGTTCTGGGGCATATGAAGGTTGCTATAATTTTCCAATATTTGAACACTAAAAAGCTTACTCCTCCTACAATTTACATCAATTTTTTCTAATTTTTTGAGTTAAGTTCCGCAGAAGCAATATTAACAATAATCGAAAGCCTTTTTTTTAAATTTTGCTTTTGACAGATAATTTTGTTTTCGATCAATTTTCGTTGAATTATTTTTTCTGTTTTTTTGCATTTTTTTCCCTTAGAAGCAAAATTTTGAAAATAAGAGCTCTAGATTATTGTTGTATTGCTTCTCCGGAACTTGACTCAAAAAACTAGAAAAAAATTGATGTTAATTGTAGGGGGAATAAGCTTTTTAGTGTTTTTTTGGGAGCTTATTCAGGTGAGTGCGTGGGCGTAGGTTGAATTGTATCAGACTACAATTAGTATTAATATTATCTTCTAGGCTTGTTCTGCACGTTCAGAAAGTTTTTTCAATACCACCTCTACCAGTTCATCAAGAAACCATGTTATAAACCTTAAAAAAGCTTAATCAGCGACAACCACTCTCTTAAATAGTTGTTTTTGACTTTGGAATTTATCTGAAATAACGCTGTTTTAAAAAAAATATTTTATAAAAAATCATGGCTAGGCTGTTACATGTTTTTATGGACCCCTTGGATTATTTATTAGAACTGATATATTGGTCAATAAGGGGATAAGGATGATTTTATTTCATCTAGCAAAATTCCAAAAATCAATATTTCTATACGTAAAAGTCATTTTAAATTACAATTTTCTTCATTTTTGCGGAAGCGCACCGAAAGAGTATTCAGAAATGTATAGAAAAAATCTTTCTGTTGAAATTTTCTTATGTTATACACTGTTTTCTCCTGAATCTCTTACGTTATAAAACTATTATTGAAAAACAGAAACTAATTGGGACGACTTTCATATTTGTAGTTTTTAACTTTGACTTTCGGCAAAAAGTATGAGTCATTACTAAAATTCAAAATTTCAAATCGAAATTTCTCTATGAATTTATTATAAATCGTCCCCTATTGGATCATATTTAGTATCAGTTAAACTTAAGGAACAATTTGTACTTACATTTAACAGTTCTAAGTCGATATATCAAAAAATAATATTCGACCAATTAGAAGCCAGGATTTTGAAAAATTTGAAATGTTTTTGAAAATTGACGATTTTATGCTTAAAATTTTCGTCTCGTTGCAATGATACCTAATAATATTTCCTTTTTGACGGTTGATGGTATATTCTTATAGATATGTCAATAAAGAATATAAAAATAGCTAAAATTGGCTTTTAAAATTCTGACATTTGCTTGAGGGATATCGACCTCGTCCCAATTTATTTGTTCCCATTTTTTCCGATTTTTTGACGATTTATGCAAAAATGTGGTAAATTTCTCAAAAAATGGCATTTTTTGAAATTTAAAATGCCGATATCTTCCAAAATACTGGGCTTTAAAAATTATAATATCGTTTATCAGAATCCAGAGATTCAGGAGGATACTCCCAAAGCAATTGTTTCTCAGTTTGATCAAGTCTATTTTCGACCAATGAGAAGCCCGGATTTTTGAAAATTTTCGGAAATTTGTTCTTGGTCTCTGAAAAATTCTGAACAAATTGTGTACTTTTTCATTTTTCCATAAATATCGTAGAATTCTAATGGCTAAAAACCTGTAACACCCTCATCATGGCTCAAAAAGTAAGGAATTTCGAACGGGCTACCATGATTTAAAATTTTCAAATAAAGCCTTTTAAAGTTCCATAAGAGGCTTATTATTATTGTGAAATAAAATCCAATTAATTTTTTGAAATTCACTAAATTTTATGTATCTTTACTACCTTATTATTAGTATATTTCGCTTATTAAGACTCTTATACGGTATAAGTTATACCGCTTAAAAAAAAATCATGCATAAAACGTAAACGTCGTGCGAGCGCCATTTTGTATGCGGAAACAATAGAGTTAGAAGCGTGTGCCTAATACAACTCCTTATTAATTCGCAAAATGTAAGCTCAATAATTAATTTATATAATAATTAATTAATAAATAATTAATTTAGGCAGCCTATTTTGAGAATTTTAAGTTTGAAAAAGTAAATTTTAAATTTTTCACTTGAAATAACCTTATTGTGTTCTGTTCATTATTTTGAGTTTTGGCGTTAATTTTCAGTTTTTCTTCATTAATTTTTAAATATTTATTTAAATTCCGATGCATTCATAAAAAAATCGAAATTCAATACAATTCTGATAAAGCAAAGTGGGGCGCATAATCTCAGGGTCACGCAAAATCAATGCATTAAAATTCTTACGAAAAATTGGTTTTAATTTTCTTCCGAAAAATTTTCACTAAGGATTTTCATGTTAACTGAATCGAATTTTCCTATGACAAATTTTTTGATATTTTTTCTAGTGTTCCAAAGTTTCATAGTTTGTTTGATTAACTCTATTTTTAACACCCGGTTTTCAACATTTTATGTTTTTTCATTCTCAGCTATTATGAGTATGCAAATTGATGACTTTAATTATTATATAGTTAATTATTACTAATAATACATAAAATAATAATACATAATTACATAAAAATTTATCTAATGCGTACGCAATAATTTTAATATATTTACGAATTATATTACTAATAATTTATTAGTAATATAATTCGTAAATATATTAAAATTATTGCGTACGCATTAGATCAATTTTTATGTTTTATGGAAAATTGGATTCACGTGATTTAAATCAAATTAATCTTTATCACATCATGGGAATAATTAGTCTATGCTAGTCTGATAACAGAGCAGTCAGCAGACAATTTGATGCATACTTTCCGTAGTTTTGAAGGAGGCATATTGAGTGGGGGTGGTTCCTAATAAAAATAAGCCAAACAGGGTGTTAAGGATACCACTGGAATTAGCTATTTTTTAGTTTTCAAAAATATTTTATGATTTTTTTTTGTAAATACAGTCCTAGATACGTTACTTTCACGAGGCGACCTTTTCAAAAATGATAATTTATCTTCTCCTATGTTTTGAAATGGATTTTGAAATAAGCTAAAATTTGAGTATAATTTGAAAACCTACAAGTAGTAGGCCAAATCTTGCAGGAGCTTTTTAGCAAAGTGTTACCAAACCTCAAAATAAGTATTTTTAAGGTCGCTTTCAAAATAAAAGTGCTTTGATTTTTCTAAAATAGGCTCAGCCGAAAGCCAACACAAAGAGGAAATGCGTTTTTTTAATTATAATCAGTTAATGATAAAGTGAAAAAACATCATTTTGTTAAAAAAAATTTGAGTAGGCAGTAAAACATTGTCTTTGTAAAATATTATATTATGAAATTTATTTTCTCGATGAGATATTCCGAAATAAGTTTTGTTACGCAGCGTAACTTACGCTGGTAAAGGGTAAAATGTTAAAAAGTGAAAATGTAAAAAAGTGAAAATGTAAAAAAAATGTAATGCAAAAATTAATCGTGTAATTATTACAAAACGCATATAAAATACGCTCACACTGCACTCAATAAATTCTTTATCAGATGATACTATGTTTTTACAAAATACTGTTATTTTCTAATAATTATCATGTCAATTTCAGTGTTTTAAATTTTTTTATTTTACATTTTACCATTGACCCGTCGTTCTCACCGTATAGTTTTTCTGAAATTTGAAAAAAATCGACATTTTACTATCGTTCGGAATTTTTTATATCACTTTTATGTCAGAAGACGATAAGTTAGTTAAATTAACTAATAATTTCATACGAGATAAGTTCCTTCGATTAAATTTAACCCCAAACGGATTATTCAAACAGTTTCGATCCTCCCACTAAGATTAAAATTTAATCTCATAACCATCTCACAAATTAGTAATACCGTAGTTTTTGGTTTTTCTCACCACATTGCGTTTTACGGCGGGAAGGTATTTTCTAGTTTTTTAGGGGGAGTAGATATCATATATTTACATATTGTAGCCGAAAATGTCGTGGTGGTGAAGGGAGGAAAAGGTATAGGGCTGATCACACATGTCTAAGGAGGCACATATCAAATAGACGAAAACACCTTGCAAATCACACACTTTTCACTAAGACAATACGGAAGTATTTTAGAGGTTTTTAAATCAAAGAAATCGAAATTTCTTGCTTATTTTAACACGATGTCTAGTAAAAGTTAATCAAATATACGCATTTTTTGAAGATGATTGAAAGTATTATTCCTGAAATTACCTTTTTTTATTTTTAAAGACATTAAAGTTAGTTATTTTATATTTAAAAATACGTTATGATTTTTGATTTGAATTTGATTCTCATTAATTTTATCAAGAAATTAGTGACTGAAAATCACTGTTTTTATTATAATCTAATGAGAACTCAAGTCTTAAAATACACCTTTGTTGCAGTAATAGATATCAACTAAAATTTCAATTTTCTCGAAAATGGCTAAGTTTGTGCGATAAAAATTTCAGTGTTTTTAAGAACAGTCCCTAAGTCCGCTAAATTCACCTCTTTTAAGTACAGATAATACCCTTTTACCCCTTAAAATTAAAGACTTAGAGTGACTATTTCCCCCCTAAAGAAACCTTAAAATTGTGAATATATTTCAGGCTATCATCCGTGAGATTTGGCCGAGACAAGGGTGAAAACTAGGAATTTCAGTACTCTCATCGTGTTTCTCAGTTAATTTACAATATATCATATATTATATATGAGAAACACATGAAATTGGGTTTGAGAATAATCCAACAAAAATTTTGCCCCTGAGAACCTATTCGAAGGCCTTTGATTGGCCGCCCAATCAGAAACCATCTTGTGAAAGTATTAATATTATTACTTCAAAAGCCTACTCCTACCTGAGTTTTGAAGATAGATAATAAATTTATAGTTTGTCTTGACCGCAGAGTCCGAATGTCCGTTTTCCATCACTAGAATGAGTAAAATCCCGTTTTGAGACACTGAAGGGCAGAGCTTCAAGGTCCATTAGTTTGAATTTTGTGCCTTGTTTGTTCCAAAAAGCGGCTTAAATTCTCGGAAATTTCAAAAATTCGAGAAAAATGATAAAAATCAGATTAAAATTTTTAAATTGCGATAAAAATACTTTTTTGGTAACCAATAAGGATTGAAAGACCTCTAATCAATTAATTTTTGTTCACACTTTCAATAGGAACATTTTAAAAACTATCTGGGAAATTGCATGTCTTGCAGCATTGCTGTAGCAAGACTCTTGCTCTCGAAAGCCGACTAGGACTTCCTAAAAGCGACTGTTAAAGGTATCAAGCCTCATGATCAAAATATGAAATTTGACTGGTATGGAAAAATAATGTTTATAGAAAATAATGAGCTAATTAACCCCAATAGTAATAATTCTGGAATATCCGTGCGTAATTTGAATACAATTTTAATATAATTATATCAAAACAGATGGTCACTGGATTTTAATTGCCGTCAGTCCGATGTCGTCAGATACGATTACCCGATATACATATACTGTATATTGAATTTTACATATATTTGATTATGAAATAAATAATTTGGGACATTAACACTACATTTTTTTGATATCGACTTAGGAGCTTGACAAGCTCAGCTTGTATCAACTTAAGGGGGTGATGGTCGCTAAAATGACGATTTTAGGTTGTTTGGGTTAACTAACTCAATTACTACCAAATGATTTAATTT
>SCLH01000335.1:371954-395502 GCA_004367855.1 Oikopleura vanhoeffeni
TTCTGCGTTAAATTTTTTTTCGATTTCTGCATTCTTGATATACTATACAATAAATGTCGAAACGTCGAAAAAAAATCTATTGTTTGAATTGACCTCAAATATATTACAATGTCTCTAACAACAACAAAAAATGATTTAACAGTGTGTAATATTTTCACCAAAAAGTTACATCTGAAAAATAATTGTAGAACACTAATTGCGCGACTTATCAGAAACGACCTTCAAAATAGAATGATATTTTTTCGGAAAAAACTATTTTTCGGAAAAACCTATTTTTCCGTGAGTTTGAAGGTAATTTTTTTTTTAGATTTATTGACATGATAGAACGTACCCAACAAGTTCAGCTTTTGTAACCAATTTTTTTTCACGATTATCATCCCCTGACTGATATTTTTTGGGTTTTTTCAAAAGTTCATTAGTAAGACTCCGTCTGTCTGCCAATAGACGCTAGGAGATCATTGAAAAATACCGTTTTTTATAGATTAAGAAAACTCACTAGATTAGCCAAATAAAGAGAGAGCCACGCTTTCCCCAAAGCTGTAAGAAGATATTTTTTGAACAAACCGCATTATTCAGAAGATCTATTACAAGTCTCTTCTTTGTATTCTCTCTGGTATTAATTTTGAATATTTTGTTAAATTCAAGATAAGGTAGAAACGGCAAAATTTAATTTGCTGAACATTTTTTTATTATATTCAAATTGTAGTCCTTGAAAAACATAACATTCAGTACAACACAAATTGTTAAAAAATTGTCAACTACAGCTCAAATATGAAAATCCGTTTTTGAGCACTAGCTGAGAATTTTTTAAAAAATGTTTTTGTACTGAACATAATATTTAATCAGGGGCTACAATTTGAACATAATTATAGAAATGTTAAGCAAAAAAGTTTTTTGCCGTTCCTACCTAAATTTTAGAGGAGTTTAAGATATTAATATTAAGATAAGAATCTTTATAAATGACTCAAAAAATTGATGTTAATTGGCAATGTGATGATTAGCCGTCTGGGAGTTAAACCTTTTTGACTCAGATAGTGTTGTTATGGCTAATTTTTGTGTATTTTGTCAGTTGGCAAAGTCAACAGATTTAATGTAGATTGTAAGACCGTTTCTATTGATAAAAAGCGTTTTTCTGTTCGACTGATTTTCATAAATTATTTGATTTTTCCCCTCTGATTCTTTGATTTTATTCATTTCAACCGAAACTTAACAAATTAAATGAATGGGCTACCTTTTAAGGGCCGCGCCAGACGACAGGTACCCCAATAAGGACCCCCGTGATGCAAGGGTTTTTTGTTATTTCAGAATTTAATCGATCATTTTCGGGCACGATTTTGAGGTAAACAAGAAATTGTTGATTTTGAGATTTACATAATAATTTACATGATAAGTAATTTTTTATCCTGATTTTATGACACGAACTTGGCGGGAAATACTGATTAGTACCATGAAATTGAAGCACCTGTTCTGAACGTATATAAATTATTGTGGCATGAAAGCTTATGAGAACTTGTTTAAGGGGGTATATCTGTCTGATTAAATGAAGGCCTTAAAAGCATTAAAAATGCTCCAAATTGATACGGGGTGATAATTAAGTGTACTAAGAACCCAATCATCAAAAANTTTTTTCGAAATTTTCGCATTTTTTCGTTTTTTTTCTAAGTATTTTTTAAAAGATGAAGTTAAAAAATAACGTTTGCTCGAATTTGACCACTAAAACTTCGAAATATCGACTTGACGTAAGCCAACTTTCTCATCAGTGTTTTACTGGCTTCATTTTGAGCCTACTTTCAAAAAAATCGAAGCACTTTTTTTTTTCGGAAATTTTTTGGAAAATGACCAAAAAAATCATATTTTGAGTTTGAGCTGGAAATTGCAAAATAAGCCCACGATGGTCGATTACAATTGTTTTTAGGATACTTGATAAAAATTGAGCCATTTTGCAAATATATCGTAGGAGGAGATAGATTTTGAAGTCTGAAATTGTGAAAAATCGTCGGTTATTTGGCGTGCTAGAATTGTTTCGTCGCCCGATCAAAAAAGCTCGACGATAAAAAATTGGCATACTTCCGTTGCGTGATCTGTGAAAATTTGAGCTCAATTTGATATACCGTCTGGGAGGAGATAGTTTTTGCAGTTTGGTAAATGACCTCTTGTTACGATACTGTAACCTATCGGTGTAATGGTCAAAATATTTTGTGATATAATTTTCGAAAGATGAAGGTAGATCTACAAATCAGCATTTTCGGTTTTTCTCATGAGCTCTTAGTTTCAGAATAATATCACGTGAATATGTCAAATTATCCAGATATACCCCCTTAAGTCATAATACCCGTAATCCGATGACCGAATTTGTGTATTTTTGCAAAAGACGATTTGAAATTAAGAATTTCAGAAGTAAAAAATGGGCATCATTTTTTTGACTCATCCTGTAGCGAATTTTTTCAAGTCCTTTTTATACCTAGGTTTCGTTTTAGAAATTTTACACCAAAAGACTAACTTCTCGAGGTCAAAATTTCTGTTAAATGTTTTTCATCCGAAGTTAAAATATGTACGCCGAGGGTGCTAAAAATGAAAAACACATAGCTTAATTAATTAATTAACCCTAAATTTTGATTTTTATTTGATTTATGAGCGTTTTTTATTTTCAAACAATTCAAATTAACTTTTATGGACTATTTGTAGTAAAATTTTGTGCATTAAAAAATCATGTTGCCCAAATTCCAATTTTTGATTTATTTTTATAAAATAAAACAACCGGTTACAATCCAAATATTCCAAATTTGCACTTTTCATAGCAAAAGATAGGCATTTAAGTCGATCGAAAAAAACGTCGATCAACAATATGACTCCAAAAAATAACTTATTAAAATTACCCCAGTACATTTTTACATCTATAATTGAAGCTTCACAGAAAAATTTAACCTCAATTTTTTTTGCGTATATATGAGTCTGGTTTTTGCCGATTATAAACATTGGTAGTAAATTTTTAACCTTTATTTAATTCATTATTAATCGATGATATTTGTTAAAAACGGCGAAAGACAATTTCTCAAATTCGATGAACTTGAAAAATGTATTTTTTAATTTTCAATTTTAAAGATTGCCTTTTCAGAAGACACGTTCCAGAGCCCAAGACAGTTTTTGTGATTAATAATCTTAATTAAGGATATAAAGCCAAAAATAATCACAATTATTGCACCTGAAAAAAATAATTTCAAAAAAAATCGAAAAGCGCCCGTGCTTTCAGGCGAGAAATAATGGTGCTTTGTGCCTTTTATAGGGAAACCTATAGCCCGTGTCTTCGCCTCGTTATTGAACTTAAAATAAATCTACATTTAACAATTGAAAATATATATTGAGGATAACAGTTGCCTTTTGGATAAGCTGGAGTTATGATTGTTCCGGCCAAATTAAGTCAAAAAAACATCCAAATTAATATATGTAACATATCATATATGTTGTTATAAAACAGAGCTTAAAATGACCAAAAGTATATTTCAATTAAATTGTATATACAGTATTTTGTTGATTTTTGACACACGTTGTAAATTTCAAATTCTCTTGAAGATTTCTGCAGAATCAGCGAAAAAGTGGATCAGAGATAAATCAAAGAAGTAACTTTGCTGCGAATTTATTTATGGTGAATGCTAAATCAGCAGTGCTAAGCTGCCGTTCACAACAAAACTTTATAGAAACATATCTATTACGGTACTTGCTGGACCTTTTATGCCAATTTTAAGATTTTGGTACTTGATGTTACTTTTGTTGTCTAAAATGAACAAAAATTAACACCAAAGACTTATATTTGAAAAATGGCGTTAAGGCCCAGCAAGTACCGTGAAAGATATGTATACTCAAAGTATACAGCCTGAGTTTTCTCGTTTACTACGTTTTCTTTCGTCCGCCGGGTAGACAGTCAACATCAGTGATTAAAACTATATTAAGAAATCTATAAATATAATCAATTCTGATTGATTCAAATTTCGACCAATAAGAATCTCTCATTTCAGGTAAAAAACAAACACTCTATTGTGAATGAAGATAAAGGTCGTGAAGATGATGAAGGTTTGAGAGCAATTTAGCTAAAATTTTGGCATTTTCAACGAGTTAAATATTTTCAAATGCCAAAAAAAACTTAATGATAATGATTTATCAGAATATATATTTTCGGAATTAACAAAAAAAGAGGAACAGTTCGATTTTCTAGATTCTGATTGGTTTTCATTTAATCCAATCAGAATTCAGCTTTGATTAATATATTTTCAAAATCTTATTTTTTGGTTATTTTGACATCTGGTTATTAAAGTTCATGGAAAACATTTTCGGGATGAGGGTTTCAAAATCAAATTGGTTGCATCATTTTCGATTAACAATTCTTCTGCCGCTTATACATACTAGATGCAATGTTAAAAATTAATGAATTCATAATTTTATCCAAATAGCTTCGAAGAAACATTTTTAGACAGAATTTACAAAGAATATTTAAGATTTATCGAATTTGGATCTTGGTTAGCATTTACTGTCTGTAAAACTTTATTCAGTGATAAACTTAATATTAGAATAATATTAATATTTCATTAAAAAAAATCTAAATTCGATTATCTTATCTTTCGTAGGAACGATCGAAGGCATTCTAAAGCAAATTTTTTAAATCTTAATTTTTTTTTCCTAAATTTAAAATCATTTTGAATCGTGAATTATGGGTACTGGCCAATGAAAATCCAGGGAGGAGATAGTATATTGCGTTTTTGGCAAATTGCTCTCTAGCTCTAACTGGTGTTGTCAAAATATTAATGTCGCATATCTCCTTATTGCCCTATCGTGAAGATTTGATCCCTAAAAAATGCGGGGATGAGAAAACGACGCGGCGTTTGAAAACGAGTCATCCGATTTAGTTCTTAGATAGCTTAAACTGAGCACAATTATCTTATAAATTGTAGATTTCTTGTCTCATTTCTACAATTGTGCTATTTTCTAATTTGCAATTAAAAGTCAATTGTAGCTTTGAGCCACCCACGCTTATTGAGCCACGGCCCAAAAGTCAAAAGATAACTCACGTAGATAAAACTTTCTCAATTTCTGCCTCTGGAGCTTTCTGACAAAAAGTTGGAAAATATGGCTTTCTTTCCTTATTTCTCCAGGCATAACCAAGTGAGAGAAAATTTGAGCCATGTGGTTTTCTCTATTGAAGTCTTGCTCTAGTGTTAATTTCACATTTTTCAGCTCATGCATTGAACCTGGCAGTATCTGCTTTTCTTTTATTTTAATTTTTGAAATAGGGTTTGAAAAAATGTCTTTTTTGGGCATTATAAAAACGAAGTTTTCACATGGAATTGTTAATTGTCCGAACAGATAAAATTTGACGTGCAGCTCGCCAATGGTAATCTAGAAAGGCACGAGACCTACCTGCGGGTATTACCTACCTGCGTGTTATCATGAGGTATTGTCAAATATCTCTAGTAGTGATTCATTACGCTCATGATTAACCGTAATAAAATATCTTACTCAGACAAACATTATCATGAGTTAGTTTCAACCTACTACTAAATGCGTCATTATTAGCACCAATCAGGGACGCGCTTTTCCAAAATCTACAATTATAATGAAGAAAAGTTTGAGCAACTTTCATGGACCAATCAGATGTCAACCAGAAATCTACAATTTATCTCCAATTGTAAGTTTGTGGAGCCTTCGGCTCCCCAAACTTACAATTGGGCATAAAATACAAACATTAAAAATTGATTTGAATCGGACAAATTTTCTCTAAGATTACTGAAATTGTTTAACTATCAAATTTTGTTAAACTAATACAAACAATGGTCTGAGAAAAAAACGATACAATGGTCTGATTCGGACCAATTTTCATATTGTATTATTAACTAGATACTTGTGCTCAGTTTGAGCTATCTGAGAACCTAATCGGCTGAGTCGTGAATAAGGGGAAATCGCGTTGATTTAAATTGTTCAAGCATCAATTTTTTTTATTTTAGCTATACTATATTTCGTTTTCTCATAATCTGGTACCAAAGTCAAAATATGTGAAAAGGGTCGCCTCTCCACTCTTTAAAGGGGATTGTAGGTGCAGTAGTTATTTTGGACCACGGTCGCAAATTCGGTATTTTTTCAATTGGACCTGACCATCCAGCACCTCAGGAATCGTTTGCAATTAAAAACAACACCAAATTATTTCTGGATATTTTTTTCTAGAACATTGAAATCGCTTGCTAACTNCAATATTTTAATTTTTAGCCTAATCAATGTAATAATGACACGCATTAAATCAGCATGAAATAGTAGAGATTTTTTTTCTGACCAATAATATTGGCATTATGTGATATTTGGATACGTGGATATGACGGTATACTTCAATGGAAATAAATACCAGCAATTAGGTTTTATGCATTTAAAGGTTGATGTGATAATATTTTCTAAAAATGAATCAATTTTTGACTTCTCAAGGTTACGGACTACAATATACAATTAAAAAAATAAACGTTCACTCAATTCTCACGAAGGATATTTGAGTTTTAAAAAGGGCTTATTTTCCCCCAGCAAATTGCTGGAAGCACCCACAATCCTCTTAAGATTTTATTCATTTTTGAGCACTTTTAGGTTTTGAGCTGTCATGACATGTCACTCACATTTACAAATTTTTGGAAAACATTATGTACGTTTTACGAAAAATTAGTATTTTTCAAAATATTAAAGAAATTATTTGATTTTTTTCTTGTCTACCTGACATTTCATCAGAACATAATTTAAGCGACTGTGTTCAAAAATGACTGAATAAATCAAAACCCCATTAGATTTTAGTTTTTATGATACAAAAAAATGTATAGTTTATGTCTCAAAAATATCACTGTTATTCATTTATCGAATATGATGGCCGAAGTTTGGACTTGAACAACATATGAGTAATAAGAAGGGGGTTAAGATTTGGCTGTTGTTCTAAAAATAACCTCTACGAAAACAGTACGAAAACAGTAGAGTCAAATAAACAAGGTGATCTACGTAAATTATGAACAAGTCAACTTATGATGATTTGAAAAAATCGAGTAAAATATTTAACATATATATATATTTATTACAGTGCATTAAAAATGCAAATATCACATATTTTTTTATAAAAAAAATTGTACTTTATTTGTATCTGCTGATTTTCAAGTAATTTCTAGAATTATTATTAGTCTTTGTTAAAACTTAAAGAACTTAAACTTGAAGAAAAACCAGATCTTTGAAAATGCTAAATTTAATGTAACAATTGAAAATAAAAGCGAAACCTTAGAAAATACAATGAGAAAAAATATATATACATATGTATGTGTTCGGGATCATCTTCGATATATTCATATAGTATTTGTTACAAAAATGTATTTCATGCTTC
Source organism: Oikopleura vanhoeffeni (assembly GCA_004367855.1). Classification (NCBI taxonomy): domain Eukaryota; kingdom Metazoa; phylum Chordata; class Appendicularia; order Copelata; family Oikopleuridae; genus Oikopleura; species Oikopleura vanhoeffeni. The sequence goes on from SCLH01000335.1 coordinate 379,342, forward strand.
AATTAGCATAAAATTTGCCCAGGAGTACGTCTCGAAATTAATTATAGACAGTGTAAATTAATGGAGATACCCCTTCAAAGGCCGGGGTAATCGAAGAAAAAATTTCAAAATTTTCAATCCTTGAAACTCGCAATGTTTTCATAAGACATTGTTGGAATATATCGGATAGAAAAATAAAGAAAATAAAAAACTTTCGGCGAGATCTATCGATGTCGAGCACACTTTTCAAGAAAAAGCCGTGAAAAATTAGCTAATTATAAGTATAGTGGGTTCTATGGTATCAAAATACAAAGTCTTAGAGAAACAGCGATCCGTAGAATAACGCCTGGGCCAACAATGGGTGCATTTCAAGAAATCGGCGGGATCAAGGGAAAGGGACTTTTGAACTAGGTTTTGGGCGGATTATCCTACTCGGAGACAACTTTTTAGGGGTTTCAAGGGTGATTTTTTTCTTTTTCTATCGGTACACGAACATCGGGATTAAACTAATTTCATAGTATATTTTAATAACCGCGTGTTTTTTCAAATAAAGGGATCATGTCCATGGAAAAACCATTTATTTTAGACAAAAATATGGGCCAAAATTTAAAAAAAAAAACAATATCTCAAATTATTTTATACATAAAATATTTAAAAAAATATACAGTGATTGACCACTTAAAGCCCCCCTACAACTTTTTGCCAAAAGAGGGGTTTTAACTGGCCAGAGAGGTTTTAAGTGGTCACAGGCTTATAGGCAAATCAGGCTTATGGGCATATAAAATATGCCCAAAAAGGGGGTTTTAAGTGGTCAGGGGGGCTTTAACTGGGGGAGGGGGCTTTAAGTGGTCAACCACTGTATATGAATACAGATATAAATAATATATATAAAACATATGATAAATAATCGATTATAAAAAATTTGACATGCTAGACGTTTATAATGAATTCCAATCCACGGATTTTTCTTAACTCAGTTAAAAAATCTGACTGTCAGACTCTGACATCAATACTTTATAAGCGTGACTCGTGGGAGCTAGTTTAACAAATATCATAATCTGACCAAAAACTATTTTTGGTGAACCGTTTTTCGAACAAAAAAATATAAAAAACCATACATCTTGAAATATATGTTTTTAACATCACATTTTTTGAACGATATGAAAAAAATTTCGTGACATTTTTTCAATTTTCACATGGGGGCTAATGATTTAGATGTGAACAGAAGTCAAAAAAAATATTTTGCCTCTCCGGAAGTTCAATAAAATTGTGTTTACTATTTTTGAAACTCGGTCGTCGATTCACTTAGGAATAAGATGAAAATTTTGAATTTGTACATGTAAAGAAAAAACAACCGGAAATGCTTGAAAAAACATACACCAAAAGTTTAATTTTCACAGTGTAAATTATTTGAAAATTTTTTACACTTTCCTGGCAGTGACTACAAAGCAGCGTTCAGATAACTGCGAAAAAGTATATTGGCACCGGCTCTTTTGCAAACAATCTAATATTTGTATTTTTCCAAAATAAGTTTTTTCTCACAAATTTATAGATTTTGACCTTGGAAGCAAACATTAATCCATTTTACTTCATTTTGCATTTTGTATTTATCGCTATCAGTAACAATATTTGATCAGGCTGGAATTTTCTGGTGCAAGTTACCTACGTAAGGAGGTAGTTAGCATTTAAAATGATGCAGGTTTTGTTACATTTATTTTCCAAAAACTAAATTTTCCTTTTATTTGAAAACGCGCTAGATCATTTGGCCCGAAAACAATAGACGAATATAACTTCTCAAAATACAGAACAAAAAATTGTATTTTTAGACATGAATCTAGAACTTACTATTTTAGACCAATCAAAATAGTTTGTTTTTCAAAAATATTTTTTTAGAGTCCAATCGGATTCGAGTATTTGACTTTGACCGATCAAAATAATTTGATTTTCGAAAATAATTTTGTATCGTCCGATCAAATTCGAGCACTGACTTTGACCGATCAAATATTTGAAAACGGCTGTAACATAACTTATGTTAGAAAGTACTTAAAAAACACAAAAAATTTAAATTCTGCAAACTTTCATGCTGTAACTTCCTTAAAGCCTCACCGTTCGATGCTTTACTTTATCTATGTTTAGTTTATTTCCAATAGCTGAGAAACTCAGAACTGCGATAACGGATTGTTGACAGAGTTAATAATGAAAAAATAATCTTTAATTGACAGTTGAACATAAGTTTTCAAAATCTTTTTGCTGCGTTAAGACTTCTGACAAAATACCATCTTCGATTAGTTTAGCTTGGGAGTCAAGGTCAAATGTTTTACCTTCAAGTGTAGGAAGCTGTCAGGAAAAAAAGTCGATTAAATAAATTATAAAATCGGCAAATATATATATTTATCCGGATGCTGAAACCGGATGTTGGAGCTATTGCAATTTATAATAAGTTCTTAAAATATCAATGAATTTTCCGATTGAGAACGGAAACTCAATGTTCGTTACGTATTGATTGAAAAACAAATTGATAATGGCAGAAAAATACAGCCTGAGTTTTTTGATTTGTCACAATTTTTTGTTCGGTGGCCAGACAAGAATGCCATCATTAGAAAAAAAAACCCAGGCTGTACATTTGTTGAAATTAAAACTTATCATAATCTGATATCCGTTTATAAAATACAGAAATACGCAAAATCTAGGCAATAATTTCTATACACTCAAGTCGGTGTTTTCTGGTAGATGGTATTATTTTTGAAATTATGATTCAACCTGAATAAAAGAGGCAAAAGTTGACCAATGAGCCCACGATGTTCATTTTTCACATCAATTTTAATAGAATAATGATAAGTAAAATAAGACCAAAAGAATGACAGCATTTTCGCTTGAATTGTCATAATTTAACCAAAATCTTAAATCATAATTTGAAAAAATAAAATTTATTTAAAAAATCGAGACATGGGTCTGGAATTTACAGTTTTTGAAACAACACACGTCTTGAACAGCCAAATTTGGCAATTTATTAATCATAATAAAAATATTCAGAAAAAATAACAAAATATAAAAGTTTATCAGATTTCTTTTGAAATTTAAGAAAAATTTTGGACACATCAGAACGAAATTGTCTGAAAAAACGTTGACTTCGTTTTATAACCGAAAGCAAGGGGTCCAGGTTTTTATGTTCAAATTATTTCAACGGAAGCGTGACTCAGTAGTTACCATGTCATTTTAATCCTGGGAAAAATCTTTATAGCGGATTTGTTATAAATGATCAATGAGTATATTAAATTAATATTAATAATTATAATTGCTATTAACTTCCGGTTTCTTGAAAAAACCCGGTGGTTCTTTCCCACAGTCGTATGTAACTGTCCATATATTATTTTGTGATTGAAAATAAATAACTTTGGAAATAAATTGTTTTTTTTCAAATCACTTGCAAAACTGTCAAAAAGTAAAACACGTTTTTGAAAATACCTATCATTAAGTTTGACATTTTTCAGTTTTCGCAACAAATTTCAAGAAAAATTTCTGATGGGCAAAAAATGTTTACAAAATTTTCGTTAAATGCTGATTTTCGGAAAACGGGACATAATTTTTCTCCAAAATTTTTTCTGGGTCATTGTCAGCACAAAAAATAAAGTGCTCCGAAAATGAATAAAATCTGAGGTGCTCAATTTTTTCCGTTCCTACGTTAGATTAGCGATTACTTAATCTTAGAAATTGCTTATTGGGTCGTGATTTGCTAAAAGGGCATTTAAGGGGGGTTTAGGGATTATTTTGGAGATCTTTAATTTAATAAGGGGGCTTTCGTATCGGATTATTTGACAGCTTTATACATTATTCACTCGATTTATCTGAATAAATGAGCCTGCCCAAGGTCACAAAACTTGTATTTTGAAAACTCCATAATAAACAAATCTTACTCGGATCTTACTAAAGCTTGTGGTAAAATATGACTCCGATACATAAATTAGTTTTAATTTTAAGCTCTTTCACTTTTTTTTCGCGCTTGTTGAGCTCAATTGAGCCCAATTTACATTAATTTGACGATTGATATTAATCCCCTCGATTTTTGAAGAGTGTATTTTAATTCATTGACGAATTATTTTAGCGGAAATTATCTTTAAAATTATTTCAAAGCGGTAAAATTCAGTCACAAAAATATTTCATTCTCAGACCAATTATGAATTTTTTTTTGAAATACATGATTTACTGATTTGAAATATTTTGATTTTAAATATCAAAAGATTTTCTTAATAATATGAACCGTATAATATATGATACTTTTTATGGTTTGAAGACAATCTGACAATAGAAAAAAGAAATTTATAGGAGTTATTATCGCAAATTTTAGAATATTTATTTGATACGAATTTAGGAAATTGCTAAAACTGCTGTCAAATTACACCAGGGTTCGGCGTAAGTATGATGTGTTAAACTGCGTATTTACACCTTATTTATGAAAAACGGCATCAATTATTGGTAAGATAGTCAATCCGCTTTTCTAGATGTACATTTTTGGAGACAAAATTAGCGGAAATCGATCCGAAATACAATTTTACGTGCATAAAAACTTATATCAAAAATTATTTTTTTTATATCGGGAAAATACCTAAAATTTGACGAAATTGCGTATGGGATATTTAATTATTTAATTTATGGTACAGAAAATAATGCCCGGAAATAATTTTTTTGATCATCTTACTAGAAATTTTATGTTTTTTCATTGGACCCGGAGCACCTCAATCCGGTGAAGCTCAATCCCAAAAAAATCTGGAATTCTAAAAATGAGCAAAAAATTGTTATTTTTTTTAATATATCCCCTTATCACACTTTTGTTAATATCCCGGCCCTGATAAGCAAACGTAGTGTGTTTTTAAATAGTAGGGCCGGGATATTTACAAAAGTGTGATTAAGGGATATAGCCGATTTACAGTATAGGCTATACTGGTTAGCCGATTTACTATCTCACCATTAAAAATAACCCAGAACTGAATTAGGCGAAATAATATTTCTGCGGTATTTGTTGACTGTTAGGACTAAAACTACGATTCATTTCATTTTGACTTTTAAGATTTTAAAGAAACAGGATCGGAACATAAAGCTCATTTTATGAGGCTGATAGTTGCATAAAATGATCAAAATGTGACGAAAATAGGCAAGTAAAATTGTCAAGAATTTATTTATTTGCTGGTGTTATTTGTATTGATTTATTGACAACTTGATTTTCACTTTACTGAATTACCAATTTGTTTGTTGATGCATAACCTTCAAAACGATTTAAAGTTAATCGAGTACAGCTAAAGTCTGAAATTAAAGATAATTATTTTTTGTCTGTCATTCGTAAATAGTCAAAATTCTGGTGCAGACTGTCTGGTTATTAATAATTATTTTGATGACCTGTGTATAGTTTTCCAACCCTATTAAATTTCTGACACGGCTTCCAATCCGATTCATTTTCTAAGGCAAGACCACCGATCCAATCCGATCCAAAAAATCTAATATACCTACCCCTGCCGGGTATGATAGGGACAGTTTGGCAGTTTCGAAAATTATTCGAAAATTTATTCAAAAATTAAGACATATATAAGTTCAATTTAGCGTGTCCACCATTGAAATCGACTTATAGAAATACTGGGTGGATCGGTCTGAAACTTCTTAAGAGCAAATAACAAACCGAATCGGATTTTTTTTTTAAATAAAGTTTTCACTCAAAATCGAAAGATGGACACGGCATGCCGCGGCACGTCCGACACGCTGAAATAATAATATTATTTAAATATGATAATATAACTTAATTATATTTTTCCCGAAATGACGATTTCTTCAAAAACAATTCCAAGAAACATTTAAAGCATGCTTTCAGATATTTCAAAGAAAACGAAATTTTTAGGAATTTTCATTTTTGAACAGTAGCTGACGATTTTTCTTAAATACGATTTTACTGAAAATAGGAATTTTTAAACCTGAAGTTTGAACATCATCCCAGGAATGTACTTCTAGCAAACAATTTTCGCCGTTTCTTCTTTAGTTTATGGCACGCCTCCTACGTATTGCATAGATCTGATCGGATACTGCTGTAAGTTTAATTGGCTATGAAACTAACGGTTTAATTTTAACCACATTACAATTTTATTTTTAAATCACATTTAAAATAGTCTGTTTGAATAAACGACCTACTGATTTAAAATAAATGACCTAATAATAGTGTTCAGTATTTTGACGACTGGGAGTTTATTGCTGACCGAAGGGCTACTTTTGTAGACAAAAACAATTAACAGAGGGGGGGGGGCGATATCGCCAAATTTACCTATATCGCCGAAAAAACCCACGCAATTTCAAGATTTATAGGAAAAATTTCTGTCCCCATATATCGCTGAAAAGCGTGAAAGTGGGGAATTACCATGGTAACTTTTATACACGAGATCAAAATTCCTGATTCAGGAAAGACTTTGGTTGGATACAGGATATCCGAGATCCACTAGTACTCTCCTGATCTCGTGTATATGACTTTAAGGGGGTGGCATCGACTCGGCAAACTGAAGTCAATTTAACTTACGAAATTAATTAGTTGGCTTACTTTTTTCTGCTTAATATCGTTAGCTGAATCAGAATAAATGTGTATCGCATTATGAAAATTTTCCGCATTTTTTGTCCAAAATTTTTTCTGATCGTTTTTTTGAAATTAATGAATAAAAGCTAAAAAAAATAGCCACTTTAACTTTTTTTATGCATGTCTACATATTTTTTGACTGCTGTTTGAAAAAACATAATATGTTTATTTCTCATTTTTTGTCGACTTTTTTAGAAAAATTATGAAAATTTTCCGCAAATCAAGTCCAAAATTTTTTATTAGTGGTTTTTTGAACTCTCCATGAAAAATCAGGCAGAATNTAGCTGACGACTTTTCTTAAATACGATTTTACTGAAAATAGTAATTTTAAAACTGGAGTTTGAACATCATCCCAGGAATGTACTTCTAGCAAAAAATTTTCGCCGTTCCTTCCTTAGTTTATGGCACGCCTCCTACGTATCGCATAGATCTGATCGGATACTGCTGTAAGTTTAATTGGCTATGAAACTAACGGTTTAATTTTAACCACATTACAATTTTATTTTTAAATCTTATTTAAAATAGTCTGTTTGAATAAATGACCTACTGATTTAAAATAAATGACCTAATAATAGTGTTCAGTATTTTGACGACTGGGAGTTTATTGCTGACCGAAGGGCTACTTTTGTAGACAAAAACAATTTACAGAGGGGGGGGCGATATTGCCGAATTTACCTATATCGCCGAAAAAAACCCACGCAATTTCAAGATTTATAGGAAAAATTTCTGTCCCCATATATCGCTGAAAAGTGTGGAATTACCATGGTAACTTTTATACACGAGATCAGGACTTTGGTTGGATACAGGATATCCGAGATCCACTAGTACTCTCCTGATCTCGTGTATCCTCCTGTATCCTCCTGATCTTACTTAAAATCTATAAGTTAAATTAATTTATTGATTTGCCCGCCCATAAATATCCGAAAATGATTAAATTAAGTCAAATTAAATAAAAAAGTTAAGCTAAAATAATAATATAATACAATGCTTAACGCATTCTCAGCACTTAATGAATAGAATAAATAGCTATTTTCCATAGTCAAATAGTCCCTATACAGATGTATAAGCCGAATTATTGATTTTATTTAAAAGTGTCTTGTAATTATACATATAGATGTACTGATAACGTCAAAACCAGTGTATTAGCAACATTATTTTTGATTTCGGGGTGATGAGTGTTAAATTAACGAAAAAATTGTAAAATCGACTCTAACCCGTGTCTTCACCTTAGCGCCGTGCGGTGGGAAAAAATTAATTATGGGATTAAGAAACTGACCAATCAAATTGTCCGATTTTAATCCATTTTGCCCGGATGGCGAGACGGACATATATTTTTCGGAAGGTGTAGTCTGAGTAATTTATTCGTAAAAAATTACGGGGTTATTTAAAAATTTGCAAAAATCACGGTACTTGGTAATGATCCAGTGAATTTTAGGTTCAAGTTTTTGGGGGTTCTCGTTGCAAAAAAAAGAGTTTTGATTTTCTTGAAAAAATAAAAGATATTTTTTTATTTGCAAAAATCCGGGTATAAGGTTGTTTTCCGGAGAAGTTGAGGTCTGAGCTTTTGTTCAATTTAAGGAGGTATTCGTTGAAATAAAGAAATTTTGATTTGTTTATAAATTTTCTCTCGAACAAGACAGAGATAAGTTTTTGATAAAAATTTGGAGAAAAACGTTCAACGGTTGAACTTCAACCTTCGTTTGATTAGTCTTTCAAATAATTAGACTTATAATAAAATCGTTATCGTATAAACCCTATGGTATTTTATCAATATTTTTGTAGTGCTGTTTGGTTCATTGAATTTTTACTTATATTTATAAGTTTTGTGAATATATAAAAAAAAGCTTGAACTACTTAAAAACAACCTTCATCGGGTTGTAAGCGCTATTTTCTAAGCGTTATTAATTTCTGAAAATACAATTTTCGCATAATTAGGCATAAACTTTATGTTAATAATAAGCAAAAATATATTTTGAAAATTTTTTGATGATCGATAAGGAAAAATAACAGTTTTTTTCGAGAATTCTCATAATTTTACTTGATCAAAGACCTGAAAATAAATAGTTTTGGATAACCTTTCCAAATTTTTTGAGCACTAAAAAGTTTATTTTGAAGTTCGTGAAAAGGAATATTTTACGTATATAAAATTATTTGAAAATTATATGATCGTATCAGAAAAACAATAAAAATTGGCTCATAGACAAAGGCTGTAAAATTTTTTTAATATTTCATTTTTTTATTTTCTGAAGGTCGTAGACGTCATTCAGCTCAGCAAAAAAAAATTAAAGTCATTTATTAATTGAAATATTTTCTCTCGATTCGTGGCGAGATAAAGTTTTTCCTATTTTTCGTTTATTCTGGAGCGCCGATTCAAAAGGGTCCAAATTGCATCAACTACCCCTATAGTCTTAGATATAACTTGCGACGAGGTTGCCGCAAGAACAGAATTTTTCGTCATTTTTTTGTTCATTTTTTGAATAGAAGTAAAATAACGAAAATATGTTTTTGAAATTATTTATTTTGTTTACGAATTCTGATGAGTCACAAATGCGCCTTTTATTTTTGGAAATGTTATAACATGTTACTACTGCAGAACAAAACAATAATCGATTTTATATTAATATTTATTTACATAATTTAATGCATGCAAAAATTGTGATAAAATTTAGGCAAAAATAGGGGCCTAAATTTAAATTTGAGCGTGAGATTACCTGTTGTGTTGTAACTGTTTTTATGGCTCAACTTCCTAGAGACTTTTGATAATTTTCAGGGTAGCTTATTTACTTTAAATATCTGAGAGCTTGAATCATTTGTTAAATTGAACAGCTTTTAGGCATTTTACCCGGGTTAGTATTTAAGGCGAATACATAATGCCCATAATAATTTACAGATTTTGTGACTGATTCAACCAGCTCAAGAGATATCTCTTTTATAATCTAATATACACTCGGCTAGTCCCTTGGATAACGTGAACATTTACTCGGCGGGTGATCAAAGTTCATTAGAGATAATTCAACGAAATTTCGAAAACAGTTTATTTCTTGAAAATTTATCTCCTCCATAAGTTTTCAAGGTAAATGATTTTGAGCTTAAATCAACTGGACAAAACGTGCGTAATAAGAAATCATGCAAATTCTTCGATTTGGGTTCAAACTCATAAATTTTTTGTATTTTGAGCCTTTCCAGATCAAAATGCATGTCCTCCCTATAATAAGGCCAAAGAAAACAATCAGAAGCCGATAACAAGTTCGTATCAATCTGAAAAGTTAGGTAATAACGTAGGAAAAACTAGGAAAAATCAAATGTTGGTCTGACACACTTGATTTTTTTCGATAATATAGAACTTTATTGAAAAGATTTGAGAGTACATTAATAATTTTATAAGGACTTGTTGCAAGATTAAATTTTTTTGTGTATATTGCATTTATTAAGAATGGTGTTAGCAAGAAATGTGGGAATTGAGGTTTTTATTAAATATTAATATTAACAAGAACTGGTTGTTAATAAAGCAGGTGACTTGATTGACTTGGTTTAATAAGCATACCGTATGGATGAAACACTTATCGATGCGTGCTTCATTTGAGTATAGTCGTAAAAAGATAGTACACGTTAATACTCCGATGAAAAAATGTCAGAATATTATTTTAAGTTACAGGAGTAATATTCGATGTATATGGATACGCAATGTCCTATATTCATCATGTTTAGTTTTTCAGAAAAAATATACACTGTAGCCTCATCATCAGTCTCTCCACACTTGATTGGTCGAACAATTGTGAGAGTGACGACTTTTATTACGTAGGTTGTAATTTTTGATTTTTCAGTTTTTTTGAAATGTGATTATCACTTGGGGAAATTATTCAAAATGGTAATTAAGGGCCAAGCATGAAACGAAAAAACTAGGCGAGCGACATTTGATAGTGAAAAATTGAGAATAAAAGTGATTAAGATAGTGACACAGACAGAGGGTGCTTAGTGATACAAACAAAAGTGCTAATTTGTACAGAAAAGATCAAGTTATCGGTCATAGATGTTTTTAAAAGGTGTTCTTATTTCTGATAAAATGATCATCGCAGCACTCCTACAGTATGACTTTTGTAATGATAGCAGTGTTTTTTCTTGGACCTCATTTAGCGACGATCACCTCTTATTATAAAAACTCATAGAACATATATTTAAATAGAAGATACATTTTTGAAGGTGCGGGTCGTACAGGATTTGCAGTGATTTTAGTGTATTTGCCAAGGCATTATAACTAGATTATCCGCCAAACAATAGAAAATTAGTTTAACACCGAAAATGATAAAACATAATCTCATAGTCCCAAAACGTTCATAAAATTAAAATTCAGGAAGTTCACATTATAATAAAGGTGTATGAAGATTAAACACAAATCTTTAAACCCATAATTTATGGGCCATAAATAGTAAGAACGGAAACTACTTTGTAGCGTCTGGTAGTCAGGTCATATACAGTTTATGACCTTTCCAGAGAGTACAAGACGTTTTTAGGAGTTTTTAATCAGAGCTGAAAATAATTAAAAAAGGACAAAAAAGGATATGTTGAAGGTCTCACACCAATTAACCATTTATGGAAACCCCATGTTGACTAATGAGAGCACCGGATTTCACTTTTTGACCAATAAGAGCTTAGAAAAGTTGGTTTCCATAAATAGGGTATCCGTCATGAAAAAGCCCATTTTGTGATTTTTGAGGCAAAATATCTGGAAAACTACACATTATAGGTCCAAATAGTTTTATATAATGTGCTATTTGAACGAAAATCTCACATTTGAAAATATAATTGAAGATCACTGATTGCTCAACCAATCAGGAACAATCTTCAAAATAGGGCGATATTTTTTCGTAAAAAGCCTAATCCTTCGTGAGTTTTCAGTATTGGAAAATTATTTTCAGATTTTATTGACCACAAAACCTATATCATTAAATAGCTGATGAGTTTGCGGCGAGCTGTGACTATCAAAACTTTAATTTTTGTATTTTTTAGTCGCTGACAATGGTACTTTACATTTCTGAAAATCCATAAATTTGTATTAAAAAGCCTAAAAAACACGACGATATATTTTCAAAATGTTGAAAGTACTTTTCTGACGTAGTATGGAAATAAAAATACCACCGGTATGTTTCAAATTGTCTATACGTTCAAAAAAAACATGTCAATAAAACTTTGAAAAACAAATGTAAAATTTTATCTGGTATTATATCCTGTTCCAAGTTGGAACTTCCAACCCCTTTGAATCAAAAACGATTTTGTATTGTACAATACAAAATCGTTTTTTGATTTCAAAGGGGTTGGAACAGGATATAAATATGAGCAATCGGAAGACACTTGTTTGTAGATCTAGCTTTGATATTTTGAATATGAATGACAGACCCTCAGAGGACAGATACTGAATATTTAAATGATAAAAAAAAGGCGGAATACTAGCACCCAATCAAAACCCTTGATTGCAGAATAGGCCGATTTCATCGGTCAGATTTGGAAGGAATCAACCAATCAAATGCTCAGATTCATCATTTTTCTAATATTCAGGATCTGTCGCCTGAGGGTCTGTAATCCATATCGATTATGATGCCCGAGTAACTTAAATATCTTATTCCCTATTCTTTTAAAAATAAAATGAGAGATTTAAGTTCCTCGGGCATCATGATGGATATATTAGACTAGTTAGACATGTGAGGTGATTTACACCAGTAGATGATGGCCATTTTCTAGAACACTGAAAAATTATGTTAATCTCTATCTTCTTCGAGACCCGATAGACAATGTGCCAGGCAATTCTGAAATTTTTAAACCATTAAATTTAACCAATTTATTTTTTTAACCGTGCATTACCTATTTTATGACAATCCCATTCGATTGGATCGGATCCGTTGAATTTCGTTTTTCGGGAATGTCAACGACCCGATTCGATTTCATTTTTCAAGAACTAGATCCAATGACATAAAAATAAGGTGGATGGACAACTCGCAGTCAAATGTTTTGACTGCCAGATTTCTGGATAACTCGCAGTCAACATCAACAAATATTTCAAAAAACTCGCAGTTAAGGGGGTACTCAACGGTTTTTATTTCAGGTAGGGACATGAAAAATACACCAATAGCCTCAGGAAGTCCAAAAAATGCATTTCTGGTCAATATAATAAAATTTTTTTTCGATTTTTCAGATTTTTTATAAGTATTTTTTTGGAAAAATACATAAAAAGTCAATTTTAATGAAAAATCCTGAAATAAGTGAAAGTCATTGGCAGTTTTTACTTCAGTTTTGCAGTAGCTTCAATTTGAGGTTCCGGTACAACGATGGAAATAGTTTTCTAGAAACTCTAAAAATTGACTTCCGGTTGAACTAAAATGCAATTTTGTATTTATAAGAGTATTTTAATGATATAAAATTTTGCATCAGAAAGCAAGGAGACATATTCTCCTACTCATACTTAATTTGAAAAAAATTGTCTTAGGCCGTTTTCTAGAATTTTGAGTTCGAATTAAACTTTTCGATTCGAAATAATGATAAATTTTTGAAAACACTTCCGAACATTATGAAAATGCCTAATTTTTCTTCACATATTTTTTTACAGTATTTGTTTCAAATTAACGAAAAAAAATTTCAAAATGGCCACTTTAACTTTTCGCGTAGGTGACCTCATATTTTTTATATGCTATTTGAAAAATCATATGACTTTTTTTGGGGATTTTCGGTCGAAACTATTGGGAAATATATTGAAAATTTTCCTCATTTCTTGTTCAAAATATTTCCAACTTAATTTTTTTGGAATCCTTAGCTGAAAATATTTGGAATGACTCTTTCACTATATTTAAATTGCTTTCGTTTTGTTTCTTCGCTCTTGTTTACTCTGAATCATACTTTTTTGAATGAAAATACGGTTTGCGTGAAATCTAGTTGAAGCCTTCTTTAATCAAGAATTAAAAAAAATTAATTCACCGAGACTTGCCCAATTGGAAAGCCAACCCCATCCACCACGTAAATTTTGATAAATTAAACTCATGCAAATATAAATATTTTTTTCGATGTGCTGAAATTTCGTTTTTTTTGTCTTTTTCGGAAATTTTAATTTCGATTTTGACGTAGAAATCATATAAAATAAATTATATAAATTTCGATGGTGGTCAAGACCATTTTTTTGAAGCTTCTAATTAATGAAAAAAAAAATTAATGTAATTAAACACCTAAAGTCACAACGACGGCGGTTTTTTGAGTGTTTTTTTCAAAAAACGATTTATAAAGTTAAAATAATCGATCTAAAAAAATCAGATTAGACAAAAGTAAGCTAAAAAGTGGCAACTTACGTTTGAAAAAGTTTTTATTCGAAAATATGAAGTGGCAAAAGTTTCCCATCAAGAACAAAAAAAATGAAAAAGTCAAATCTGTCAAAATGCACCGACCCCCTTAAAGAAAGATTAAGGCAGTTGGAATTTCATTTTGTTCTGCATAAGGAAGTTGAAAGGAAAAATTGTTGCATCCGACATTTTATATTCTAGAATTTTAATTTTTTTTCTAGAAAATATAGTAAGAAAAGCAAGGTATACCATATCACGTGATACACGATGACAGTTGTCATCTCAAGTTGTTTATTGTCGGAAACGATGCACAAGTATCTGGCCTACGTCAATGTTTTGTCCGCTTTGATTTATTTCTCATAAATCGAAAGTAATTATTAAATAAGTAAAAAATTTTGATGGAAAAATCATGATTTTTGATGAAAAATGTTAATTTTCCCCTATAAAATCAGATTGTTACACTTTTTTTTATTATTTTTGAGTAAATATGGTAATGAAGTACAACTGTGGACAATTTTTGATTGCTTTAAATTCCCTTTTATAATCATTAAATTTTTTCATGCGATACTTGAAGTTGAAAATTTAGAAATTTCACTTCCGAAAAAAAATATCTGCCCCTAGATACCAATAAATTTTTATTTTAACTTTTATGCATGCACAAAACACTTTTCTAAAAAAAGGCTAATCTCACATTTGTATTTTATGTCTATTTCCGAAATAATTTTTCCGGAAGTGAAACATGGGCAAAAAATCCTAATAAATCAACTCGCCGTAATACTGGAACCAAACATTCGAAAAAAATTTCAATTATCTTTTTGGAACCGAATCAAAATTCTTTATAATGTGTTTGAAAGAAAAGATTTTACTATCCCGTTTTTTGCTTTTTTTGAACTCATTTAGGTATGCTTGAGCCACTATTGTGGCTCTGTGCTCACAAGGGTTAAACAGTTAATATGGATCAACGGAAAAATGCGAAATCTGAGCATTTGATTGGTTGATCCTTTCCTAATCTAACCAATGAAATCGGCCTATTACGCAATCAACGGTTTTGATTGGGTGCAAATATCTTGCTTGTTTGTATCATTCAAAAGTTAAAGGATTGTACTCCTTGAGGTCGTGATCCATATACCAGATTTTAAAAAAAGTACAATAATCTTCAAAAACTTTTTCGCCCCATTTTTAATAATATGTATAAATAATAAACCAATTAATCATACTTGATGATTTAGAGACAAATCAGTTAGTTAAACTGTATAAAATTTGGTGACTTGCGAGATTTTCGAAAAACTCGCAGTCAAAAAACAACAAATAGAAAAAACAATTTTTTTGACTGCGTGTTTTCTCGAAAGTTTTGACTGCGAAGTTTGTCCTCAATACAGCTAAACTCGCAGTCAAAATTTGTTGTTGTTGACTGCGAGTTGACCCCTTACCAAAAATAATGATAAGAAAAATAATTTTCATGGATTAGCCGAATAAAGGTCCTTATTTGATGGGAATTTACTTCACTTAAAAATGAATTGAATACTCCGAATCGGAATATCTGATAAAAATCGTAATAACGGATGTACTAAACTCATGCTACAAAATTTTCCAAAAAAGATTCTTGATGCTACGTAAGCTCCGAAAAAATTATAATACTTTATTGGGTATACATGTGCTTTAAAAATGCTTTTAAATGGATCATTTATTCGAAATAGATCACTGAATTATTTATTAACCTAGGTGATAAAAAAATTTGATCTGATGGAGCGCCGGAAGATTGTGACTAGATATTTCCGGATATTCTCGAACGAATTCAATTAAATTTGAAAGTATGTGTACATTTTACTGTAGTCTATAAACTTAGTCTAAAGTATATCATCAAGGGGGTACCCCTCATGAAATGAGGCTGAACCAACAAATTTTCCAGATTTAATTTTGACTAGTTTTTTCTGAAAATATGGACAATTTGAAGATGACTGGTAGTATTTTTACCTCCATACTTAGCCAGGAACCTACTTTTTCATTATTTTTTATTTATTTATTTTCACCAAAATTTCTTGATTTTGAAAAATGTAAGGACAGCTTTCGAAGAGAAAAAAACATAAAAATGTAGGTTTCGATAGTACACGCCTTCCGCGAGGTCATCAGCTGTTCATTCATATATGTTCCAATATTGTGACTAAAAAATCCAGGAAAAAATAAGCTTTTCCGCGAGCCTCTTAAAATCAGCTCAAAAATCGTTTTTTGCGTTTTCTAGAACGAATTTATTTCGAATTT
>SCLH01000335.1:396227-412388 GCA_004367855.1 Oikopleura vanhoeffeni
AAGTATATCATCAAGGGGGTACCCCTCATGAAATGAGGCTGAACCAACAAATTTTCCAGATTTAATTTTGACTAGTTTTTTCTGAAAATATGGACAATTTGAAGATGACTGGTAGTATTTTTACCTCCATACTTAGCCAGGAACCTACTTTTTCATTATTTTTTATTTATTTATTTTCACCAAAATTTCTTGATTTTGAAAAATGTAAGGACAGCTTTCGAAGAGAAAAAAACATAAAAATGTAGGTTTCGATAGTACACGCCTTCCGCGAGGTCATCAGCTGTTCATTCATATATGTTCCAATATTGTGACTAAAAAATCCAGGAAAAAATAAGCTTTTCCGCGAGCCTCTTAAAATCAGCTCAAAAATCGTTTTTTGCGTTTTCTAGAACGAATTTATTTCGAATTTTTCAAAACGATAGTACACGACCTGCGTGCGTTTCTTGTGGTTCATAAAATCGAAAAATATTTTTTCTACCCCTAAAACTCACGAAAAAATAGGCTTTTTGCTTCAAAATATGACTCTACTTTGACGCTCGTTCCTGATTGGTCAAGGAATCAGTGATCCTTGATTATGATTTGGAATGTGAGATTTAGGTTCAGTTAATCTACCAGGCTAAACAATTAGGTATCACAATGTATAGTTTCCCAGATATTTGCCCTCAAAAAACCATGAAAACGGCATTCCACGAGGGCGTACCCTAAGAATTCGCCCAGGTTAAGCATGGGGGTACATTTTAAATATAGATTTTTTAATTCGCCAATACAATTAAATAGAAATCTTTTTACACGCTACCGCTTATTGGTGGAAAGCCAGGGATCGCGATTTTTTCCGGGCGCCGTTCGGAAATTTCGGACCCGGAACGCAGGTCGGTCGGGTCAGGTGCGGGTCGGTACGACCCGACCCGACCTGGAAAAGTCGCCGACCTTCCGACCCGCAAAAAATTTCTGAAAAAAACATAATTTTTTATGTAGTTTAGACGATAACGATCATTTTTATTATTAATTTGTAAATATTTCAAAAAATAATATTAGTCTATATAATATAGATATAGTCTATATAATATTAGATAGTTCTTCAGAAAGCGCATTTCCGGGTTCCATGTCGAAATTTTTTGACACCGGACCCACCTGAATAGAAGTGACTTTCTGACTCGCAAAATTTCATTAAAGAAGTGAAACATTTTGAAAACTTACATAAAATGGAATTTTATAAAAGGAAATAAAAATTATGTTCAATAATAACATTTGTTTCCAAAAATTCAGAATTTTCTAGAAAAATTAAGAATGATGTTTCAAAAATTGAAAATTCTGTTAAAACTTGAGAAAATTCTGGTTTAAAACTTGGAATTCTCGTTTAAAAATTGTTATTTTGCTTTAAATATTAAAATCTGTCAAAAAAAATATAATTCAATTCGAAAAATGAAAAAATTTTAACCAAATATAAGGGGGGCGATAACGGGGATATTTTTTTTAATTAATTTTTGAAAAAATTAAAAAAAAATTAATTGAAAATTTTTATGAATTTTTTCTCCAAAATTTGAAACTTTGATTTAATTTTAATTTTTTTCAAATTAGTAGATTTCTCTTGGAAAAAATTTGGAGGAATTTCTATATTTAAAAATCATATTAAAATTTTATTTCAATTCAAAAACTTTCTCGAATTAGATAATTTCGCCAAAGAAATAAATTTTAATTGTCAAATTTTGTTTCACAAGTTCCACCATCCGAAGCTATTGGGGATATTTATAGTTTTTCAATTTCATTGTTTGTTTAAAAATGAGACCCGAATGCGGCCGATAGGCCGAAGAAGTGGGATGAAATACATTTAAGATTTAAATTTTGATTGAAAAAATTAACTCCCAAATCTTGCCGAAGGCCGATAAAGGGAGGATATTACTTTTAATTTAATTCTGTCGTGAAAATGAGCCTCGAATCGGTCGATAGGCGATAAAGGGGAATATTACATTTTAATTTAATTTTGATGAAAAGATGAAGCTCGAATTGATTCGTGACGAATTCAACAAAATTAAATTTCCCAAATCGTAATTTCTCCTTCATCGGCCTTCGGCCGATTTTGGGCTCAGTTTTCAACAAAATTAAATTGAAATATAATATCCCCCCACATTGGCCTTCGCGCCAATTCAAGGCTTTCATTTTTCAACAAAATTAAATTAAAAAGTAATATCCCCCTTTATCGGCCTTCGCGAACGGATTAAAATGGACAAGAGTATTTTTGTATTTTATTCGTTTCAGTGATTTCAATTTTTTCTAAATATTTTTGAAAATTAATAGCAAAAAATTTTTTTTGGGAAAATAATTATTTTTGAATACAATATTTATACAAAAGACGCGTAATTAAATTTCCACACAAACCAGTAATGTGTTGGAAATTCAAACCCTGAATTAGTCAATTTTGCAAGAAATTGATTGTGGAAAACCCCTAACAATTCCTTAACTCGATGCCCACCTCGGAACTTAAACTCGAACCCACTTTTCCTTAAACTCGAGCCCCACTCCCCTTTGAACTCGAGCCAACATCCGCCCTCTACTATCGGCACTTTCCTCCCTCTATATGTATCGCGAGGCCCACTCCCCCTTATTATCGAGCCACTCTTCGTTAAAACTCGAGCCCACTCCCCCTAAGTATCGACCAATTTATCTTTTTAACTCAAACCCACTCGATTTAAATTCCTTGAACAAAATTCTCCCGACCTTCGACCCGACCACGGACCTGGGTCGAGAAATTTTTCGACCTGACGAAAAGTACTCGGTCGGGCGTTCGACCCGACCGACCCGACCCTGGAAAATTTCAGAAAAAAAAATCGACCGACCCGAACCCCGGACCTGGTCAAATTTTTGAAAAAATCGATCCCTGGTGGAAGCTTTTTCCCCTTTTATTAATCAGCATTGAGAAAATTAAAAAAAAAATGATATCATCTACCATGTGCCCTCAATTGCACGGTATGAGGGAAATATCATTAAATCCCTCAAAGCGAAACATTTTGAAAAATGAAAATGCGCTTCAAAGGGTCAGAATTTATAACAAATTTTCTAAATATTTTACTGGATTAAATTTGAAGGCCCTTGGTTTCGGATTAAAAGATATAAAAAATTGAAAAAAAAATACTAAATTTTAAGCCATTTTGGGCCAATAAAAATTCGTTGTCTTGTTTTCTTAAAAACAAGCCAGTATCCATAGCGTCGTAAGAGACCGACGCCCACAAAATAGGACACCCTGTATCTTAATTTGACCGAAAGTTACTCAAAAAATCGCACTTAACAATTCGCGCATCCACAACCCTCTCAATCAAATACAAGCGCCCTAGTTCCAAATATGCTATTTTCACAAAAATACGCATCAAATGCCCCTTTATAAATCTTGGAATGAATTATTTTTTATCCAATTCGTTTCCATTAAAAAATGATAATTTTTTTTTACACTAATTTTAGGACTATACATTTTTGGTAGATTTTTTCTCAAATCACGAAATACAATTTCTGGTTGACATTTTGAATTTTGAAAAAAAATTTGACAAAAATTAGTTTATCTCAGAAATTGACGACCAAAAATTTGTCGATCAAAAATTTTGTCGACCAAAAATGTAAACACCTAATTTTAGCCTCAACTCGGAAGAAAAAGTTTAACTTTTTTGTCGTTTTACTTTTCTGCCTTAAAAATTGATAATTGGCGACTATTTCAACCCCGAAAATTGAGTTGGCCCTGACTGTGTTCTATTGTCAAATTATGTACGTAACTAAAATCGGGTGGATTTTGTGATTCGGTTTCGCTCATTCGGCGCTCAGCTCGGATTTAATACCAGGGTCACTCAGCTTTCGGCGAATAAACTAAGTCAACTGATACTTTGCCGTAAATCCAGGGGATTTAAGGGATCAGCACCACCTAAACTCGAAATCGTACCCCAAAACGAATTTTTTTATTTATTAAACAGAGAAGTCTACCTACTTTGCGTTTTTTATTTGAAGACGATTAGAGCGAGCGAAGGTTGAACGATATGATTTTTTTAAATAAGTACTTGTAGAACATGAGATGAGTTTCAAATATTATATTATTTCGAAAGTTCAGTTTTTGTGATATCTTTATCTGTTCACTACATAAGAAATTGCATTTTAGTCGAAATTACAAATAAATATGGCCTCTCGTCAAAATAAACACGTAATATTTAAGAAAAATTCAGCAGTAAAAAGGCGAATTTTGTTCTGAAAAAATTATGATGTTCTTGTTCGCAATCAAATTTTGCGTTTTTCACAATATTTTTTAAAATGAAAAAACAAAGTTCAGAATAATTTATTTTGAAATTGGCTTTTTTTCAAGAAATATATTCGTTTTGTTGATTTTGTAGACAAATTTTCATCAAAAAAAATACCCTCAAATTTACACAAAAATCATATTTTTCGGGAAATAAATATTTTACTGCAAGAAAGATATAAAATATCAATTTTTTGGCCTTTTACTATTTTGGCATTATACTGCCAACCCTCTGATTGGCTGTCCCTTCAACATAAAAAGAAAAGTTTTTAGGCTGACGAATATTTTGATTTTGGCTTGAAAAAGTAACAATACTGTGACAATTCAGCTTGTCAGAGTTTAGCAGCTAAACTTTAGCTAGCGATTTTAGCTCCAGAAAGCAAACGACACCGTCCAATTAGAAGTGAGATATAACAACAGCTCCCAAGATTATTTAACTACAGTCAATCATCTTGCCAAGTGATTCATGCGTATGCTCCTGTGATATCTAGAGCTGAAATAGCCTAAGATTTGAAAAATCTAGTTTTCAGAAAATTAATTATTTTTTGGAGTTCAAACTGATCGTAAGATGTTTTCGGATCATAAAAAATGGCGTTTAAATTAACGACTCAGAAGTGAACCAAAACTTGATGTTTTCTATAAACCTTTCGTATCCGTATCTCCTCCATGTTCCTATTATTGACCAGATTAGGGAACTATAAATTTTAGTATTCAACTTTAATGACCTGACTTACAAAAAGATTATTTTGACTTTGTTAATATGTCCGAGGGAAAAATACAAGTTTACTGGTCTTTTAACTAGCTTGTTTATAAGCTCAAAATTGGTCGATTTTTCCTGATTTAATGACTTAAGTTTTTGTGTTTTAAAGGTGGTTGTCGCCAGAATTTACTCTGAGAAAATGGTTAGAGTTTACTGTCATCAAGATCAAAGAAAAAAGTTTAATGAATGGCTTTGGCCACCCTCAAATTAGCTCAATTCATATTAATTAACATGCCAGTTACATTTGTATACGTTTTGATTAAATACATAATAAACCATTTTTGTAAAATAATGAAAATGATTGAGGGTGGTTTGGGACCATAGAAATTTTGCTAATATATGAATATAAAGTCATAAAATAATTGATTAATTGAGAAAAATTGGCATTTTTTAAAATGAAAATAGACTTGTTGCCAGAATTTAGTTTTTAGCACCTCATGATAAATTAAAACAATTTAAACTTGGTAAAATAGAAAAGTAAAAATTGACCGTATTTGGTCGCATTGTGAAAAGCGTCATTTAATCGCTAGAGTTAATATCATGTTTATACAACCATAATCTGGGAACCCATTATTTGTGAGGAGGCATAGAAAATTATCCTTACTGCACCTTTTACACCAGTAGGCGTAAGTGACCGATGAAATAGCGGGATTCTTGAATTAAGTCGACAATCGAGTATTCTGATTGGACACTGGCTCATAGTTACGCCCACTGGTGTAAAAGGCGCAGTAGGGATCATTTTCGATATTATTATTATGTTTTGTTCGCATTCTATAGGTACAGAACGGCTTTTATATTATGACTATTCATTTGGCTAGAAAATGCCACTGATCGGCAGATTTGCCTACGCATAACCGAACGCAGGATATTCCCTATTCACACTTTTGTTAATATCCAATTTTTTGATGACATCTGAGAAAAAATAAATTTATTTTAGATCTGAAACTCATTTGATGCGAATTTAATTCCGAAACAGTGCAAATTGTAGCAATCTGAGTGCACAAGTTAAATTTATAACTTTTCCTCATCTGTGAGATTGTCAAACTTTCTCACTTAAAAAAACCCACGCAAGAACTTTAGGGTTTTGATAATTCCTTAAAACCGTACAGTTACATATTTGTGAATTTCCTATCCATTTTTTGTTATAAAGTAATAAATACCCAGAAAAAGTGTGTTGAACATTTCAGACTGTTTTTAATTGCGCACTAAATCGGACCACGGCGCGCCGTAGCGTCAAGAATATTTATTTTAAAAAGATATTTTTAGAATCATCTATTGAATTTTTAGTATTTTACGAAATAATTTTGTCATAAAAAATCCAATTGCGAAGAAATACGTTTAGCTGGGAAATAGTACCAAAATATAAATCGAAATAAATCTATTTTATGTTTACTACCGCTGTGTCAAACTGTGTCGGATCATAGGACATAATCAATCAGTTTAGTTCAGTAAGATCTCATGGCGAGGGCCCCCTCCGCCAAAGTGGTATCCGAAATAGTAAATTAATTACCCTTTTTTGTCTATTTTTGTCCTTCCTTTTTTGAGGTACGGTTGAATCAATAGTAGAAACAATATGGTGATCAGTCATTTTCAATGTCAACCCCTTAAAAAGCCTTTTTCGATGATAAATACGTCAAAACACGAATAAAATGCCAATATTTTTAAATTATTTTTATTATCAGTTCAAAATTTTACAAATTGAATACAGAAAACTTTGCCGACCTGGTGATTTAGCACTGGTTTTAAAGCACCCATATATTTCACTTCAGAAATATCCACATTATTTTTCGTAATCGATCAATGACACTCGTTCTTTTTTAGCATTCTCGCTTTTCCAATAAAAAATTCAAAAGCAGTTCGACAAGACTTGTCTAAAAAGTTTTGGAAATTTAAACAAATAATTCAAAAATCATTATTTTGTTATAAGTAAAAGGCCCATGTCACTTCAAGATAACATCAAATTAAAAAAAATGTTTCCACCTTTTTTGGATACATAGGTATGGATCCCCAACTCATGTGAGGTCGACAAGCCCGATTCGAAAGATGCTAAATGCGTGCAAATGATTGGCTATTTTGATTAAACATATAAGTTTCAGCCAATCAGCCGACTGCATCATTCTTGCGAAAATGGAGAAATATTTGAATTGGGCTTCCCAACCGCATCCGGGTGGAGATCCATATTAACAGACCTGGTGATTTTTTCAAAAAATTCGATCCCTGCCTACAACCTCCTTAAACTTGTCAAATATTCTTGTTAGGCCAGCGATAAAGGAATTTTCCTACGTCTCAATTTCTAGTCGCTTATTTCTTAAAAATAATAAAATATTGAACTGAAAATTATAAATTGTTTCTGATGGGTTTTGAATCAAAACTTTTGATGTCTATTCAAATCGTTAACAGTGAGTGAGAAATTAAAGCACGCATTAGCACAGACTGTATAAACATTGTCTATTAGACAAATTTGTATTATCATGCATGTATATTTATATTTATGTATGCATATTTATGTATGTATATTTATGTGTGAAAAATCAGATTCTTAATCTCCTAAATATCTAGTTTATGCATATCAGCACGAAATGATAGCGGTAAAATGTCTATCAATTAATTTTAATTACACTTAATAAATCTCAGCTATTTGGGGCCATTCGGTTGTTCTCGAAACACGGGGGGTTTAGCCTTTAGCACAAGTCAGATTCTGATTAAAATTGTCACAGTATATATCCTAATTCAACTCAAGCTAAAGCCATATCTCCGGTGTAGTAATCACCGTGAGAGATCTGACGTCACTTAGGGTTGAATCAGGATATTTAGGACATGGTCTATGCCGTGCAATTTTATGTTTATGTGAACTTTCTAAATAACATTTCGAATAAAATTGATACGTTTTTCTATAAGTACAGGATCTGTTATATTATTCTAGATAAGTTAAGGGGCTGGTTGAGGCGATTAAGGCGTCTCAGAAGCTGATCTCATAGTAATCTTTCAGCAATCTGTACAAATGCCTTGAGCCAATCCTGCTATAGTAGAAACCTCCATAAACTTAAGTATACGGGGCTTTATACCAAGACGAAAGTTTAAAATTGACTTTCCAAAATCATTTAGATCTTTTTTCAGATCGAAAATAATCTCATCATGCAACAATTTAACTCCCAGGGCTCAGTTCCGGCTTTATTTACTCAATTTGGTGATAAAACAGATTTGAAGTGGTTTTAAGGACTAATAACGACGTGTAGAAATTTGTTTTTTATTAAAAGACCGAAAAGTTCATAATAAATTGTTCAAAAATATAAAAATTTATAAAATCGTACAGGGGGGCCGATATCGCCAAATTCGCCGAGAAAAACCTACGCAATTTCACAATTTTTAGCTAAAATAATTTTGGTGCCAATATATCGGCGAATGTGCCAATATTGCCGATTTTTTTTTTGAAATTTCTATTAAAAATCACTTTGTCGGCGTCATGAATGAGGTCATTTTCGAGATTGAATTTCCCAAATTTACTATTTTTTACTTTTATTTGATTGCGTTTGGCGGAGTAGTTAATTCTACACATTTTCGTGATTAAATTAATTCAAACCTATTGTAAAACGCGTTTTAAAATTGATAAATTGTTCGAAATATGACGTCTTTTTGAACGTCTACGCGTTTTAAATTTTTGAACAAAAAAAATCATTTCTTTCCCCATATCGCCGAAAATGCCAATATCAACGAAAATGCCCAATATCGGCCCCTGTACTAAGGTGTTTGATTGGCGAATAAATGTCTTTTGGAAACCCGTTTATTATAAGTTATCATGATATTCTGATATAAGGTCACGTTTTTGGTCAATATAAAATAACGAATTTAATAAGATCATTAAATTATTTATTTACTATTGACCGGAAACATGACATTTTACTCTAACACTAATAACAAGTTATCACAAGCCTTTTTATTTGCACTTTACGATCTTTTAATGAGCAAATTATTAAATGATTATCATTCACCAAGACCTTAGCGAAAACATGTTGAAATAATTTGCGTTTGTGCATTTTTATTTAAAATTTCAACTTGATCACACAAAATAGGGGGGTTCTATATTCGGCAATATTGAGCACTTTTGGCTATATTGGCGCTTTCGGTAATATATGAGGTCAATTCGAGTTTTACAATACGTTCAAATAAAATAAAATATCAAAATGTACAGAATTACGTACTCCACCAAACGTTATCAAATAAATATTCAAAAAAGTAAATTTGGGAAATTCTATCTTGTTATATGAGTCATATTATATGACGTCATTTATGACGCACTCGAAGTAATTTATAATAAAACCTCAAACGCCCACGCAATTTCGGCGATATTGGCTCTTTTGGCGATATGGGCACTGGCAGAAATTTACCTAAAAAGCGTGAAATTGTGTATGTTTTTTCGTTGATGTTGGTAAATTCGGCGATATGCCCCCCTCTTTAGTAGGTTCTTCAGAATCCCTAAAAGATTTGTTGAAATTTTGGAAAATTTAGAAGAAATTCAACTATTGTCAAGAAAAAACTAGCAAAATGAGAGACATTTTGATAATGCTCGCAGTTGGCCAAATTTTGAAAAATAAATTAACCTGTTTTCTTTCCAATCACTCTAAAGCTTCACGAATATGTATACATTACCCATGTCCAAACAAAATTTGAAAATTCTGCTTCGGGCTGAATGCGCGTCAAGACCCCACCCATCAAGAAAAAAAAATATTCAGTTATAAAATAAGTTTTAGAAAGATTCATCAAATAGGTTCCTTCGAATCGTTAATGGGGTTCAATTAAGACCCAGTCAAAACTTTGGTCAATTTTTCGCAGCCATCATTTTTTATAAAAATTTTCGGGTTAATCATTCATATACAAAAAAATCTAGATTCATTCTAAATTAAATACTAAATGATGTTTTCTCTTTCTTTAATATGTTTTAAGACTATCATAATCAAGACCCTATAACGTGTCCTCCACTCTAAGCGCACTTTTCCCGCTTCTCTAACCACATCGCCTCTTGCGAAATTTAACTCGTACGAGTCTGCCAGGCCATAAACCTGTCCCGAGTCTGATTCGCGATTTACTTGAGCTAATTTTTACGATAAATTAAAATTTTATTTGAAAAAGTCGTTAGAAAAAACCATAATGAGATTATCTACTAAGTTAATTAATTGCCATAAAATCATAATTTGCTCGCCTTGATTAATAATGTGACCTAAAAACGGGTTCCGTATTTTTTAATATACAACAAAAATGGAGTTTATTTACCTTTTATTGCATTTCTCGAAGTCAGTTTATTTCTAAAATATTTTTTGAAAATTTATGTAAAGTTTTAAATCAGAAAATGCGATTTCACTTCATGATAATTAGAATAAAATTTTCACTGAAAACTTTGTCCTAAAACTTAGAAGAGAACATTAAAACAAAAGATATTCTGGGGAAGTTTTTGATTGCACCTGACTATTTATATGGCTTGAGAATGCCACTGATTGGCTAATTAGCTGATGCTTTTGTTCGAAAATACCGGTCTCCAAGATTAGGGTTGTATTAGTGTTTACAGTATATACCGGTATATACTGTATATTTGCGGGCTTACAAATAAAAAAAGTGTTTTAATATATAGACCATATAATATGGTTGTCTTTTGGTTGAGAAATCTTCATAGAATTGTTTTAAATATGGTGAATATTAATTGTAACATACATATATGTATATATTTCGACTATCAAGTAGTCATCATTAGTGCTAGTTGAACAGTACTAAACAGTTGTTCACAAAATTTTAAAACAACAAAAATAAGTATATTCTAGAAGGTTTCTCAACCAAAACACAACCATTTGAATAATATGGATAATGGAAAAAACTTGTACTCCACCGTTGGATGCAAAATCCACAAACAATAAAAAATTTACAATTCCTGAAGGAATATGAAGATAATGCATTATTACCAAAATTTACAAAAATTTCGAAAAAAACGATTATAGAAGGTAAACTTTCACCGCAGCAAATTATAAGACTAAGAAAACACAAACTCACCCGATTAATAGAAACAGCTAAGTAAGATTTTTTTTTCGGATAATTATAAAACTTTACTTAACAAAAGATTTTGAAGTTACAAAAATATTTTAGAGATGCAGTCCTGTCAGTAATGAGGTGGTGTCCAAGATAAAAATATTTTTATGAAGTAGTCCTTGTGAAGGTTGAAATACTTCTAAAAAGATTAAACAAATGCGTCAAGCGCTACCGCTAACTAAGCAGTTTTTTGTTAATTAGTTAACACATTTTCCTCCAATATTTAGATACCACTTTTTATGGAGCCCTGCCGTATGCCTACCACTGATCGATAAGTGAGTCAGTTTGAAGCAGGTTCTACCACTCGCAAAGTGCACGAGCCTGATACTTTAATTTTCCGAAAAACAATTTTTTATAAAGAATTTTTCAAAAAATATTTTTCTCAGGTGAAGGAAGGTACATAAAGCAAAGACAAGAGTATTATATTTTTAAAAACATTTTTGATGCGGTAATTGGTGTTGTATAAAATATATATTTCGTAACAACTTACCTGCTACATAAAGTGCTTTTTTGATTTATAATTGGAAGAAGATAAATAAATACAAGGATAATTTTGAAAAAATATGTAAAAAGAAAATAAATAATAATAATAAATATGATGTGTACTGGGATAAATGTAAAGAGATAGAATAATTCCGTGTTTTTTGTAAATTGTATTCAGTCATTAGTTTTTACGGTTAATTGTTGTCTTTTGGATTTTCTGCGTCTTTTATATTGTTGCGCAAGAAACTGCCATTGTGCCATTGTACTTTCTAGGTTTTAAAAGTTCTGTAATTGCAAGTCTTGTTCCAAAAATTGTCTTGTTCCAAAAAATTCCATTTGTTGATGATTGCAATATCCACTTGTCCTCAGTAGCGCCACCTGTTCTTTTTTAATAGTTGCTGCAATCATAATTTTATAAGAAATGTTATATAATTTATGCAATATTTTGCATAAAAAAGTTTTTAACCTTTTCTTGCATTATTCTCATTTTACTCTTTATTTTGTAAATCCCCCGCACAGATTAGACAAAATGAAAAAAAATTATTTGAAATACTCTCTAAATCTAATATTGATCAAATTTCCACCTTAAAAACAAAAATGTTTACCAGGATTTCTATTCTAGAATAACAAACCGATAAAAGACGTTACAAAAAACTAGGAGATTTAAAATTCAATAAGAGAATTACGGGTAACAATAATAAAAATAAAGCTAAAGTGTTTAATGAAACCGGACAAGATATTCCTCATTTTATTATTGAAATTCTTGAAGAAGGATATTCTCTTCCTACAGGAGGGAAACCAAATGTTGTTAAAACCATCTCAGCATTTGAGTATTTTTACTCACATTGGCTGAGACATGCTGAAGATGAAAAAATTTCCAAGATGAAAATTTATGAATTTCGGGCAAAATTTTTCTTATATGCATCCGAAATGACAAAATGTTCATTAAAAAATGAAAAATCCGATAAATTAAGAAATTATTTCAATAAAAATCCAGAATCACTTGTTTGCCCGGGAGATAAAAATAAAGACATAATTATATATTCCCTATTCACACTTTTGTTAATATCCCGGCCCTGATTAGGAAACGTAGTGTGTTTTTAAGTTGTAGGGCCAGGATATTAACAAAAGTGTGAATAAGGGATATACAATAAAGCAATATGAACAAAAAATTGGAACAGTTTTATTCGGGCCAGAGTTTGAAAAACTTAATGAAAATCCATTTGATATATATTTAAAAGAATTTCATTCGAAAATTGAATTATTCGAAGAGTATTTCGATGAAAAAACCATGAGCCAAATTTTTACGCCAAAATTAAAACTCATAAATCTGATTGGCTAGTACGGCCGATTGTTTCTAGTATAAACAGTATAACTGTTGCTCGATGGGCAGCAAACTCTCACCCATTCTTGCGAACCAATTCCTTAATATAATGGAAAATACAGTTTTAAAAAAATAGAAAATAATGGAGACCTAATTTTCTATAACAAATACGTTGACGATATTATCTGTTGTATAAAAAAAGAGTCAACTGAAATTTTGCTGACAGTTTTAAACAATTTTAACCCTAATTTACATTTTACATTCGAAAAAATGGAGAATGGTTTATTAAATTTTTTAGATACAACAATTTTCTTTAAAAATAATATTCCAGAACTAAAACACTATATAAAAGAAGGTGCAGATCTGTCCTTGAACTTTCGCGAGGCAATAATGCCAAAATCACAATTAATAGGCATTCTTTGTGGTGAAATATATAGAGCAAAAAATGCCACAACGGATGATTTAGTTTTTGAAATTATACGTAAAGAAATCGAAAAATAATATATTCGTTTAAATTACCCGAAAGACCTAGTCAGAAAAAAAATCTTAGAAATTAAAGAACGTAATTTTGAACCAAAAACCGATTAAAAAAACTTAAGAAAAAAAGCAAATTGAAAATCCTGATAAACATTTTAACATCGTTTTGAAATATACGAGCCCAAGATGCGAAACAATATCAAAAAAATAATTTGGATGATAAAAAAATATTTGCCAAAATATAAAATAAATTTTTGTTGGAAAAATATTAGGCGTAATAACTTTTTATCGCCGAAATTAAAAACCAAATCGACACTGTAGATAAAAAATGCAGTGTCTATAATTTTCTTTGTGACTGTTTTGAACGGTATATTGGTGAATCCAAACGCCAACTCAAATTTCGAATTCAAGAACATCAGCAGGAATCCAGAGAAACTGCTGTTGTTCAACACACTTTAACGTGTCTAATATACCAAGACTTATTTTGAACTGCCCTAGGAGAGTCACCTTCTTCCGATGACCGCATAAAGTTTTTACAAGACAGATTCACAATACTCTTCTCTAATCTGACAAATACCCAACATAGGAAAAGAATGGAAGCAGTAGCAATAAAACTGTTTTGTCCAAAACTAAATGACCAGGTCAATTATAAAGCAGTTCATATATTATAATACAAAGTGGGCCCTTATGCAAACTTATAAAGGTGCCCACTTTGTCAACATATTTGCATGTGTTATTAAAAAACTTTCTGGAATATACTTATTTTTGTTGTTTTCAAATTTTGTGCGCAACTCTTTAGTTCTGTTTAACTAGCACTGATGAAGACTACTTGATATATGTTACAATAAATATTCACCATATTTAAAAAAGTTTTAATATATGTTTACATATATATTTTATTATTATTTCATTGAAAGTTGAAACTAGACTAACACGGGTATGGCGATTTCATTCTTATCGGTTTTAATTTTTACGTCCTGTGGTTTCTGAAATACTACCCTGATAATAAGTTTTGAATCCGGGTGACCAAAATCGAACCTTCGAGAAGGTTTTTTGAAGGGAAATCTCGACTGTCTCCTCATCTCACATTAACATCACATGATTGTACATGTATAACGCAATTATTATCAAAATTGGTCTTTCCTCCCCGAAAAACAAATGAAACATTAAAATTATTTCAATACCGCTAATTATGTCATTTAGATTACGAAATAATTGTCTCACACTGAAAGAATGATCACCAAACAGTTTGAATGATCCTTTTGTTTCTGAGAAACAAACAAGATTTGAGGAGGGTCGTGCAAAAAGTTGAAATTTTCGAGGCTCTGCGAAAATAGATTTTTTTCACTAGAGGGCGCCAAGCATAAAATTAAAGGTAGCATTTTGGTTAATGGAAGGCACATATCCGATCAAGTTAATTTTTTATTTGGCGTTATCAGATCGATTTTTAAGTCTAAATAAAATTCGATTTTTGCGTTTTCTGATGATGTAGAAATTTCCTGAACACATTTTTGACATTAATTACAAACGTAACGATAAATTCCTAAGAAAATATTCAGAATTAAAAAAAACAGCAAACTTCAAATTTGGCATGATGATTCCACTGATTGGCTGATTCACCTACGCTTTTTTGCACTGGAAAACGAAATCTTAGCAACTTTGTCAATGTTAGTTTAACCAAAAATTTAACATTAAATACTAATTTTTTAACTCCAGCCGCAACCGCAATTATTACCAAATTCATTGTTGAGGAATTAAAAGAATTATTATTTAAACAAAACACTTGACTTTCTGTGATTTGAAATCGGAAGTAGAAAATATTTCACACATCACGTATTATTAACGAGCCTTGGATAAATTATGGTTAAAATATAATCTTTTTAATACAGTGTATAAACATATATATATTAATGAATCAATTAAAATCATAATGAAAACTGGTGATTATGCTAGGGTCAATTTCATTTAACCACCCTCTCTCCAGCAAAAACCTTATTCGCTACCAGAGGAGAATTTTTGAATAAAAATTGGGGTACCTTTGTTGAAAAAACTTTTGGCACTATTTTTTGACACCTTAAACCATCTGGTGAATTAAAAGGCATTTTCACCAAAAACCGCAAATTACCGGGTTTTCGCTGATAACCGGCTACGTATTTAGGATAAGCCTGATGATTCTATTTCAGCAGATCAAAATATTTAATATATTTACTTGCGAAATTTTGACTTGCGATTTGCTATAAATTTTTTAATGTTTTCAAATTAGAAAATCGTTTTGACTAAAGTGGACTACGCCGAATACTTTTGTGGTACTTTCGCAGCCATTGCATGTAATTTTTGATCTATTCGGAATACAGTATTCCTGTATTAATTTGAGCTTATCTACAGTATTCGAAGCTTGTTTAAAATACTCCTTCCCCTTCATCCCCAGCCTCTCAATTTTCGTTCCCTTCCCCTTGGCTAGGCTGGCCAAGGATTTTTCCAAATTACACCAAATCAGCCGGACAAATGGCTTTTTTCACGAAAATTTAACACAATACGTAACTAGGTATAAAAAATGCATTCAAAATAAAATAATTGCCGGAAATGAAATCTTCGACCTCTAAAGCAGCGTTAAAGGTCGACTTTTTTTCAGCCTACCCTTGGCCTCTTTAAATTTTCGTTCCCTTCCCCCTTTTTTCCCTTCCCTTTTCCTAGCCTGGATCTGGGATTATGTCGGGCAAAATTTGTGTACTCATAAAATACAGTCTGTATTTATGAGTTAACAAATTTTGCCCG
>SCLH01000335.1:436611-455979 GCA_004367855.1 Oikopleura vanhoeffeni
ATCACATATTTTTAAAGGGGGACTGGCTCTCAAACCCAAATTTTCAAGGATGAGCGGCTCAATATAATATGATGATTAAGGGGTTAACCGGCTCTGGGTCTGTAAATATTTTAAGGTGGTGTGGTTTATAAGGAGGGACCGTCAGCTGGGGACTCGATTTTTAAAACTTTCTTAATTTCAACAATATTTGGTTTCTAGGGTAAATTGATATCAGGGAAAACGAAAATGATCAAAATTCATTTTTGAAAATTTCATTTTTACGTATCTACTTTTCCGATATGGTTCGATTTTCGATACGTATCTACTTTTCCGATATGGTTCGATACGTATCTACTTTTCCGATATGGTTCGATACGTATCGACTTTTCCGATATGGATCGTATCGGATCGACTGGCCCCTAAATTTTAATCATATTGGATCAGATCGGATCGATTGCCCCTAAATTTTTATCATATTGGATCGGATCGACTGACCCCTAAATTGTAATCATATTGGATCGGATCGGAGAAAAACGATACGATCCAATCCGATGCAATAATTCCAATCCGATCCAGACTCATTTTTAAAATAGCAAGTTAATTACTTTGAGCATAACTGAACTTTCGACCTTTTTAAAAAAACTTCTCATTCTTAATGAACAATTTCGTTACTAACATCCTATTTTGATGTTAATATTATAATTTTTATGCGCTTATGTGACAAATTTCATAATCTTAAACGGAATTATTACTGCATTTTCTAAGACTTTGAAGATTTATCCATCAAATAAATTAAATTTTGATTGATTTAGATATCGCGTTCGTTAAAGATTAGCTATTACCGGGCGGTTAAAATCGCTTCGATTGATTTAATACCTGCCATCACGTGGTATACCATGGTATACGTCCAATACCGACTTTTGGGGTGAATTTATGAGAGTATAGTTATCAATTACTCATCAAATTTTAAAATTTATGATTGTTGTGAAATTAACTAGGAGTTGAAGAGGATTGTTTGTGCTAAATGTTGAAAATATGCAAGCCATTCAAAGTGGCTTTTATTTATAACATGATATTTTTCAAAATAATTAGCAATATATTCGAGCAGCTTACTCTTTACGGTTCCATTGAACAAAAACCAGTAGTTAATTCACGGAAAAACTTTATAATTCTGCATACAATTGTGATGCATTTTCAGGGATTTTACTCCAGTTGAACGTCAAGAATTTCGCGTTTTCAATTTTCGGTCAAACTCTCCCAAAAAGGGTGAAACAAGGTTTTCGCGATTGTTGTAAAATAGAGTCGGTGTCTAGTGTACCNGGAGATTTAAGATCCTGTAAATCTTCTTGATCGCTGTCATCTCGTAGTCTGGGCTTTTTTCGCTTTCATGTCACTATCTGAATTGATTTCTGCAGATCTTTAGCGCTTTGTTGGCTGGGAGTCTATTTTTTTCTTTCTGATTTTTTTCTGTTGAAATAGCTGGTATTTCAAATTTTTCCGGAGATTTCTCTGGAGAAATTTTCACAGTTATTCCCTAGCGCTTGGGCCTTCTTTGATGGTTTTTTCATTATTGAGTTGAAAAGGGTACTTTTTAAACAGTCTTATATTTTTATCTTTAAAAATTTTCGTCTCTTATTTTGTGTCAGAAATATCGAATGACAATTTCAAAACCAGTTTAAATAAAAGTTTTTCCAATTTTGTTCTAGAAAATGATTTTGCGAGTTTTCAATATCTTCTTGTGTGTATAGACATATTTGCTTGAAGTAAAGAATTTTGTGAATAGTTGTTTTTAGAGTAATAAGGTCTTGAAAAAGGCCGGTTAATTTTTCCAAACGTGATGAATAAAGCTGGCCACAACTTCCTAACTTTTTTGGATTAGATTCTTTTTGTTTTTATGTTTGGCATTTTTTTACGATAGACTTAAGTTTATCTTCCGGAGTGTGTATTTTCGTTTATTGAAAATTTAATTTTCCCCAATTTTGATATAATTATTGCTATCGAATGAAATACACAGAGGATTTTCATTTTCTAAGTTGGTTCATTTATTTTGTAATTAATAGCAGTTTTAATAACGGAATAAGTGTTTTTTAGGTTTTATGTTGTTAGCAATTGTTGATCCGTTGTCTAAATCGATTAACTTTCTCGCTGAAGTGCGAGTTTATATTATTTTGCATAATTCCACTTTGGTTTGTGAAAATTACGTCTTTGGGTAGATCCTTGCCAGAGTTTGTCGAAGGCTTTCTTATGAACGTGCACTTTTTTAAAAGTGAGTGACTTTTTTTAGGGTTAATTTGTCGAAGAGATTTTGTAGAGACAGCAGGTTTAGCAGATACATTAACACTATACTTTTTTTGTATAAAGTGTGAGGAGTTCTGCTTCGTTTTGAATATTTCCTAGGTCGATCACGCAATTCGCTGTCCTTGCAGAACTTACCAATTGGAATTTCTCCGGAGAGTGTTGTCTTTTGTTTTACTCAGCTCAAATTTTAGTTTATCGAACGTTTTGTTAAGGGTGATTATATCTAATTTTTGACTTTTTTCCCAAATTTTTCTGGATTGGTTTTTGTGTCTGAAACGGCATTTAGTTGTTATTGTGATTTGGGTTATCCTCCTTGAATTTTGACCCTTTCTTCTATTCAGTATTGATACAGAACACATTTTCTAGAATCTCCGTAGAATTTTTTTTTGCGCCAAAAGAGTCGCGATTGTTTTTGCGGCGCCTGCAGGTTGATTTTGTTATAATCTGAGTTTATTTTATGTGCTGGCGATCGGTTTTGGGTTATTTATTTTCCCCTTCATTTGCTAATCCTCTTCTTGATTGTTCTAGCCTTCGTCGTAAGTTTTAAATTGATGTGAGTTTTGAATACTCAAAAATTTGGCGATCTTTGTACTATTTCGGCTCATTTCCAATATTTCGAGATTTTGTTTCTTAAAGAAATTCCGAATGTTTCTTCTACGGGAAATCCATCAGATTCTTTCTTAGACCTCGATTTCTTATTGGCTTCGTGAATTTTAGTGCTTTTTTAGTCTAACTGACACCGTTAAATTTTTCTTCAAGAGTGGATCGCATTATTTTCGGTGAATTTGAAATTTAACGATTCTATTTTGGCGATGACTCATTCTTCAGGGCTGAGTCCGTTCCTGTTTTTGACATTTCTGTCTTCTGCAGTCGACATTACTATTATCGTTGAAATTTTGACTCATTGGTCAGTTTGATAACTTTTCTGCTGCCGTAGTTGGCTTCTAGATTCTGTTGCGAGAGAAATTTTACTACGGCAATTTTTGAATTTTAATTATTTCCTGATTTTGGTTCTCCCAAGTATCTTTTTGGTAAACAATCTTGGTTTGCTAGTGATCAATTTTGTTCCAGTTAAAATTGACCCAGTTTTCTAATTGGAATCTATATTCCTCGGCCAAAATTTTTCGTTGTTTTAATTTTCTGTAAAAGATGTCACGTGTAACACATCGGTGTAATCGTTTTTGGTATCTTCATTATTAAATCCATTTTTTCATTTTTGATTGCTTATCTTCCGCGGTTGCTTTTAATTTTCGTCCCGGGTTGTGAAAATTGTCATTGGCTGCTTTGATCTATCCTCGCCAAATTTTTAACACGTTTTTTTCTCCGGAGAGTCCTTCTCTTGATTTGAATTTTAGTAGATCATTTATAGAATAATTTTCATGAAATGCCGGGATAGTTTCCCTCCATGAAGTTGGGTTGCCTTGAATGTAATTTGCGGTAAACGGTCCAAGCTTGAAAGAAATGTTTTGTTATTTTAATGTCGAATTCTGCAAGCTTGTTTATCCACGCGTGTTTTGTCTGTAGCTCTATGTTACAGCTAATGGTTTCTTCAAATGCAGATTTTTCTTTTCCATTGAAGCCACTACAGGGCCCCAGAGATCAAAATTATCAGATCTGGTTTATGTTTCTGGATTTACGTCAGTATTGTTTTTAGCCATTTGCGTGATTCCTTCATAGTTTTGGTTTTGTCATAAATCCCTCGCTTTGTTTCAACAGTTGCCAAGTTTGTAGAACTGAAGAATTTTTTGCGATCCAATTTCTCTTGGAGAATTGTAGATCCTACAGTCAACGTATAGAGATTTCCGACTAATTTTTCGTTCTTGGCCGAATTTTGCTTTTCGGCCAAAGTTCCGAGGCCATCTTTTTAGGAACTAATCCCATTTTCTGATGTTTGTAAAGTAGATCTTTTTCCTCCAATTTTCAAGAAACCAGTCTAAGTCGCATCACAGGCAATATTTTTTGAGGGGTGTTTTGCATGTATGAAAAGGTAAGTTGAGATTTTTGAACTCCCTGGATAACTTATGGTGGTTCTTGTTCCCCATCTGTTGGAATGTATTAAATTTTTGAAGCAATTTTTTTGGGGATTATCAAATTCGTTCTGGTCGTTTTCTGCTAACGAATCAAAATTTTATTTCAAGCTGGCCAGGTGATAGTAATTTCCCGACAGACCTTTTTCGCCTGATTGCCATTTCAAATTTTTTAGACTTGATGAATCTCTGGAGACTAAATTTTTTGGCGCCAATATTCCGGTGGTTTTAATGTCCCTTGAAATACTCGCATTAGAAGTGTTTGTGTTGACCTCGTAAGTTATAATGCCGCAGTCATTGGGTGGAAAATTATCTCCATGTGAGATGTTAAGGCAATTCCAACAATGTTTTTTGTTTGGTTTTCGACGGGTTTATTGGAGTGATTTGACTCTAGCCACGTCCCAATAACTTGTAAAGCGTGGTTTATTCCTTGAAGCGCAAGCCATTTCGATTTTTTCTTTTTGATTTCCCTCGGGTTGGATCTGTCTCGATTTTAAAATTTTTCAATTTCATCCGGTGTATGCTGATTTCAGGATTGTCGTGGTTGTTATCCAAGTGAAGAATTTACTTTCCTTTGGTTTATTTCTCTCAGTTCTAGCATTTTCATTGAAGTATGAAAGGTCGCAGAACATGGATTTTGGTCAATCGTGACATTTAAACAGTAATTGTCGTGTGCTTCGCTTAAATCCACATAGTGAAATTTTATTTAGCGTAAGTTGTTTACCAATCTGTTTTTGTTTCAGATTTTCCGTTAGTGCTGATATTGGAATTCTAAGGGAGTTCTGAATCAGAATGTTCTTAAGTGTTTTCTTTTAAATTTGGGTTGGGTTTCTGTCGCAGTTTTGCTATCATTTTCAAGTAGAGGGTTAAGGCTACAATTTAAGACCTTTATCGTTCCGAGTAACTCGTTTAACTGTTCCCGGTCATAAAGGTGTAACTTGGGCATTTCTTTTCAGGATATATATTGCTTTATGGTTTGAATTCCCTATTTTTTCTAGATATTGATTATTTTTTGTAATCATCTTTGAATTTCAATTTTTTCAACAATTGGGGCAAGATCATGATTTTATTTTCTTGTATAAAATGCTCCATTTATATTCTGTTTCTCTGGAGAATGCTTGTCGAATGGTTTGTGTCCTCGGATGGCTGTCATGACGCTCATCCGCTATTTTTTCTAGAATTTGTCGTTTTTTATTCGAAGTTCACGTGTTTCCGCGCAAATTTTTGACTCAAATTTTTTATTTCGAGATGTTTTGAATAGTTGAATTTCAAATATCCAACATCTACCAGTCGTTTTGTTGATTGGTGACAATTATTAAGAAGTTAATAAATTTGGGGTTGAATTTACTAGAAATGGCGAAATTCAGGAAGGATTCTGACGGGAATTGTATATTTCTCCTAATTTTCTGATTATCCCTCCTTTTAGAACTCGATTTGTTCGAATTTCCTTCCGAGTTTGAATTTTTTGGGATCTCCGAAAGACATCGAAAAATCAAGGCCCGTGCTTGGACCGTGAAGAATTTTTCTAATTTTTCCACCATGAATTTCGAAGCGAAGTCTTTTCCTATCTCTTTGTAAGATTTCGTCTATATTTTTTGTGAGATGTTTGATAGTCTGTAGAAATCTCAATTTTTAGATAGTTGAGTTGTTCTACACATTGGTGTAATTTTCATGGTCAGCAAAACATGAAATGATGTGGGTTATTGTGATTTGGTTTTTCGAGGAGAATAATGGGTTTAGGATTTCCATTGGTCCCTTTTTCTGTAAAGTTTGGGATTTTATTATTCTTTGACATTTTGCCGCGGCTTCTATAATAAGCGCATCTGGCCCTTTTTCGATATTCCAGCAATACTTAGAACTAGCGAAATTACATCTGCTTTATCCAATGTTGGTTTGCTGATATTTAAAATTGGTTTCGGATTGTTCATCCGCACATTTTGAACAGATGTAAGCTGTCCAAGGTGGATTCTATTATTATTCCAATTAATTGGTTTTAGTGGATGATAGCCATTCTTCGGAAAGTGTGTTTGGCATAATTTGGGTTCCCCATTCTCCGGAGGTGTATCCCTAAACTTTTTGGAAACTTTTTGTGTGCCATTGTCCTCCAAAGTAGTATATTTTGAAAACTAACCCATCTTTGGAATGATGAGACTGAAATATTTCGAAGATTTCATTTTTTCCGTATGATTTCCACTTTTATCCAAGGCTAATTTTTTGAAATTTTCCTCCCATTTGATTGGATTTCTGATAAGGACAATTTTAGTGGCAAGTATATTTTTAGACCATTTGGTTTGGTTGCTAACTGTAGCTGTGACATATGTTAACCTATTCTCAACTGAGTTCTCCCTAACTGTAGAAGTAATTTTTTAAACCTTAATTCTTTATGCATTGATTTTTATTCTTCGGTTTTCTTTAAAACTGATAGAGAAATCTTATTTTTAATATTGGTTTATGCTAGAGTTAGATTGTTGTTTTTGTACCCGAACATATTATATACTTACAATAATGTTTGGGTTTTCGAAGAAAGTTTTTACATTTTGGTAGCCGCACAGTTGCCAATTTCCCATAATTCCGATTTTGGTCTTGTATCATAATCTTTGTCAGCATATTTGAATTCATAAAACGCCACTGCCTTAAACCAAATATTAGTAAATTTTAGTTTTTGGTGAGTTTATATGCTCGATTATTTTTAAAACGAAGAAACTTTTTACGTATTAATGGTTTTTTGTTTCTTTAAAGTTTTGGCTTTTTGGTCTATGACCTTGCGTAACTTTTTACTTTTAAATCTATTATAATTTTAAGGGTGGTTTTAGAAATTTTACCTTAGGTTTTTCTCCAAAGAGGATTTTGTTCCATTACAAACATTCTGGTTCCTTGAAAAAACGACTGTTGTTTTGGTTCACCAGAATTGACAAGGCGTGAAAGAATCGATTGATTTTTGCCCTTACTTGTTTGATTAGGAAGTTGTAACTCGCAGTTCAAATCTCAGATTGGTAAATCGATAATTTTTTATGGTTAATGGAAATGTGCTTATTAGTAATAAAGTGGCTAAATTAAAGACTAATTTCTCGTTTGTATCAAATTTCTTTTCTCCAGAGCTTTCATGAATGAAAAGGTTTTCCAATCCCCTCTGGATCGTTACTATTATGAGAAGGAGGAAGATTCGAGATATTGGGGGGTCTGTATTTTCCTGGACCGTTCTTAATTGGGACCAGGCTCAGTTTGCTAGTTTGAGTAGGATTTGCACACTGTTTGAATTTTTTTCTTAATCATTTGTTGGTCCTGCCAGGCTGCGCCCTGTTCGAGCGCCACGATGGTCATCCTGCGGTTCTTTAAAATAATTTTAGGAATGTTGTCAATACCGAAATAAAGCGAAGTTTTTTAAATGCTTATTTTGTATTTCTAAGAGATTTGGTTGTTTTTATAACATTATAATTTTGGCATTTTTTTGAAAGGAAATATTATTGATAGGTATTTTATTATGTCATTGATAAAAATAACTTTTATATTTTTCTGGACAAATTTTTCAGTACTTTTGACCCATGTTAGGGGCGTTTTTTTGGTGAAAAGGAAAGCCTTGTTATTTTTATAACATTAAATTTTGGCATTTTGGAGAGAAATATTATTGGATAATTATTTTATTATTTTATTTTTTTTTTTTTTTATTTTTTTAACTTTATTTTTTTATTTTATTTTTTTATTTATTATATTTATTTTTTTTTTTTTTTATTTTTTAAATTTTTATTATACATATGAATTATTTATATTTTTTTATATTGCTTTTTTTTTTTGTTTTATATTTTATTTATTCATTGTTATTTTTATTTATTTTTTTTTTTTTTTATTTTATTTATTTTTTTTTTTTTTTTTTTTTTTTTTATTTATAATTTTTTTTTTGTTTTGTGTTTTTTTTATTTTTTTTTTTTTTTTTTTTTTTTGTTATTAATTTTGTTCTTTATTATTTATTATTACTAATATAATATTATATTTTAATTCTATTTTTTATGATTTTTTTCTTGCTTTATATTCGTTATGATTTTATTTTTTTTTTTTTAATGTTTCTGTATGTTTTTTTTTTTTTTGTTTTTTTTTTTTTTTTATAAAAATTAAGCTTTTATTTTCTGGGGCACGGAATTTTTTTCCAGTATTTTTGACCAGTGTTAGGCGTTTTTTGTGAAAAAGAAGCCTTGTTAATTCTTTATAACTTTCTTTTTTTGGCATTTTTTGAGTGAAATATCCATTATAAGTATTTTGCGTTATGTTTAATAAAAAATAACTTTTATATTTCTGGGCACATTGTTTTCAAAGTACTTTTGACCCATGTAGGCGTTTTTAGTGAAAAGGCAAAGCCATTTTTTATGTTATTTTTTGCTGACTATATGGCGGTTTTCTTGTGAAAAAATTTTTTCAGCTACTTTTGAAACACCATGTTCGCTTGTACCAAAAAACCGAAAGTGAAAGCCAATATTAAAGGGCTGGTTTAATCAAGAGTTGAAATAATTTGCCCACGTTAAATTAAACCCGGTAGAATTCCGTTTTCTCTTTGTCCTCGCGGAAAAGAAGTCAGTTTTTTTATTTTTCTTATTTTTAGTAAAAGTAGGGTTAGTTGGCTGAAAAAACAACATTTTTCCCAGAACTTTTGGACCGCATGTAGATCTTAGATTGACAAAAAATTAAAGGTTTATTTTTTTGTTTTTTGTTACGAGTTTCGACTCGTTATATTTCCAGGTATGAGTGTGTTCGCTGGGTTTCGAACTCACGACCGTTTGGCATGCAACTCGGCGTGCGTTATCCGTTTTCGCCATGTGCCTTCCTTTCTAGTCAGAAATTTTTTCTAACTAATACGAATCTTTTTTTTTTTTTTTTTAAAAGTTTTTTCTAGAAAATATTGAAATTTTTGGCATTTTTTAGCTACTTTTAGTAAATTTATGAAGAAAATAAGAGAGCTTTTTTTTCCTGTAACATTTGGTATGATTTTCATTTACCTAGCGTTGTATCCTTATTGAGATTTTTCTATTGTTCTTTGGACCTTTTCTTTCGTCCTTGGTCTTGAAGTATAAACGTCTTTAATTTTCAAATCGTTGGGTTTGCGTTCAGTTTCGGCAAAATTTTCGCTGGCACTTGGCATTTTCTGTATCCTCCTCTCTGGAGATCACGAAAGGTTTTTATCTCGAAGTTTTTTATTTTTTAATCAAATGTTCTCTGTATCGGCACTGTTAATTTTTCGAGTGAAAATTAAATTTTCCCTTTTGTCTTCTTCTAGTCACTATTTTATGAGAGTCATTGAATACTTCATGAATGTCTCAAAACATTTGACCGAAATATTCTTTCTAGAATATTAATATTATTTTTCGAAACAGCTTTTACACTGTTCTTCGAAAATTAACGAAGTGAGGCCAGATGGAACAAAAACTACTTTTGTTTCAATTTGGGAATCTAAGAACAGGGTTAAAATGGTCGCGATTATTGACTCACTCAACTATGTGCACCACTTGTTTTAAGGGTGTAGTGGTTATACTTTTACGTATTGTTTATAATAACCAACAAAAAATCAATAATAAAATAAACCTTTATAGCCAAGGTTTCCAAATTTCGCGAAAGGTTTTTTTTTTATTCTAAAATTGTGACCACTTGTGGCTCCAAATTTTTTTTTCAATGGTCGGAATCATTCTTTTTTGAAGAAAAGTTTAACGCCCATTAACTAACTCCAGTGGCAGTTGGTGAAATTCCTCAACCACGCGTAATTACGCATAATCAATCACGTTTGCGTTTTTCACAGATTTTTTTCCATTCAGACCAATTTGGGTACGCTAAGCACGCCGTCTTTCCGTACCCAAATTGACCTGA
The DNA here is from genome assembly GCA_004367855.1 of Oikopleura vanhoeffeni. NCBI lineage: Eukaryota > Metazoa > Chordata > Appendicularia > Copelata > Oikopleuridae > Oikopleura > Oikopleura vanhoeffeni. The sequence continues at coordinate 446,763 of SCLH01000335.1, forward strand.
ATAAACCAAAAATTAAGTGGGTACACTAGACACCGACTCTATTTTACAACAAATCGACCCCCGTGCTTTCCGTACCCAAATTGACCTAAATAAAAAAAAATAATGCAGACCAATTTTGGTACGGAAAGCATGGGCGTGCTTTCCGTACCCACCTAAGCAAAGTATAGTGAGGACCCCGTAAAATATAATGTACATTTTTCAATTTTTGGCCAATTAAGAGGGTTCTGAGTGCTGGATTGTATGCAAAAATTATCTTTCTATGTTTGTTAAATTGAACAAATAAATACAATTCATCGGCACTGAGAAATCAATTGCGACTTATTAAAATTAAGAAATTTGACTTTGAAGTCTGTTTTTAGAGTTTCAACCAAAAACAGCATATCACATAAATATGTACAAAAATAAAATTTGAATAGCAAAATTGAATTCTCCGGTGAAAACTTACCAAGAAAAGTATGTTTTGAAAGGTCTAACACTATTATTAACAGAAATTAGGCTTCTAATTGTTTGTTTTGATATTTACATGGTGTTTTTATTGTCATAGGAGTGCGGTATTGGTGAGTAATTAAAATAAAAAATTGAAATTTTCGACGTGAACTGTGATGCATTAATAGCGTTGAATCTTTTCTGACTAAAAATTTGTTTTTCTCAAATAAAGTTAACGAGTTTTTAGACGTGTTACGAAGAGGGTTTTTTGGATGTTTTTTGAGTTTTACGAAAAACGTAAACGTAAATATGCAATTATTCGACGTGAACTTTCTTCTCAATTTAGTTTCACGTTTTTTTCTCAAAAAAAAANATATCGGCTCTGGTGCCTTGGCGGAACTTTTTTTTCTGTGATTCCAGGGGTTAAAGTCAAAAATAAATGATTAAAGATCATCATTCTAAGAGTACGTTGTTTTTGCACAATCCCAGAAAATTTTGTTGAAATATGTTGAAAAATGCGAATGTTATTAAGCATGATGCTCGAATTTCGAGAGTAACAAGCTGAAATTTACCATATTTTAAAATCGGTCTCTTGTCATCTAAACTTTTACGTATACAAATTTCGATATTGTTTCTTCCATTTATCCTCATGTTTTGCACTTTCAAATGTATTCACTCCAGGAGTGACACTCCTGCAATATTTACAAAGTCATAGAGATTTCAAATTGCTTGCAACAAGCTTGATTTCAAAGCCACAGCCCCCTTGAGAGTGAAAACTTGACAATTCCGTCATTTATCAGGTTCCAAAAAACCCTGCAAAACCCAAACTATTTTTGGCGCAAAACATATAGTCTATACGCCGAACCCCATGTAGTGTGACAATCGAAGAAAAGCTTCAAGCTATTAGCTTGTTAATACTCATGTTTACGTTTTAAGTTTACCTCAACGGAAATACTAATGCCGTTCACGATGTGATTAAAAATGACGATTGGAAAAAAACTCTCCAAATTATAAAAGATAGATTATTTAGCGTATAGTCTATACGCCAGATAATTTATCTTTTATACGGTATAGTTCAAGGTAAGAATGGCAATTTTTTGTTAAATTATGTATCAGGTTTTTAGGGGAATACAATTCTCGGTATAATCGTGAGTCTTTTTTTCGGTAGCTAATAGATTATTATTTATAATGCTGGTTATAGATTCTGGTACATTACGTCGTAAAAGTTGTTCCGAGCGGTGAATATTATTGCGTAGGTTGGAGTTATTCGATAGCATTAATCTTTATAGCGCTATGTTAAGGCTAACCCGCGCTCAGACCCAAACCCATGATTACTATAGTAGAAAATCAGTATTTCTCCAAAATAATTCGGCGATATGGTGACAAAAATAAAGTTTTTGATTTAAAAAACGCGTAGGCGTTCAAAATGACGTCATAATTGAAACAGGCGATATTTGCACTCTAGGTGACATGGAGCCAATGTACTTTTTTTGAAGCTTGTTTATCGGATAAACTTTATCCAAATTTTTCTATGGAGAATTTTAAATTTGAAGCAGAGAGTCTCTGCCAGAAACCTCAAGTAATCTTTGCACGTTTGAAATATTTTAGTACTCTACAGGACACAGAGATCTTGATAAGTCTGACCTCATTTTTAACCTTTAGATAAATTTATTTAGCTTCCTCGTATAGTTGTTTTCGATTTCGATACAACTTCAAAGTTTACCCGAAAAGTCACAATATTAAGTCTTTTCGGATACTACTGGCGTTAATATAAACCGTCCAACAAGGTACATTCCTGAAAATATTTTCCCGGAAATTGTGAAATTTATGGACGGTTATACGATTGAGAACATAAATCTATCTGTCATTTTTACAACACAGCATTTCGAAATTAAGTTACTATTAATAATAGGAAACCATCAATCTCGAAATTGTATTCCCTCGACACGTCGACGAATGTTTTTAGGCCATATTTTTCATTAGTGCAAAAATAAATTTCATCATTTAATAAAAACATTTCTTCCATGATGTTGCCATGAAAGTAAAAAATTAATACTTACCATTTTAGATGTACGTTTATTTTGTAACAATTTCTTACAATTTATACCTCATGGCTTGCATAGATACACTTTTTAATTTCGATAAACTAAACAAGTGGAAAACTCCTCTAGTAAGGGGGTTGGTTCAGACTTATAAATCTCAATTTTCAAAATGTGGCTCTCCAACTCCACTTTTGCCTGTTTTGCCTTACATTTTTGCCTTACAGTTTTGCCTGATAAATGATCAAAAAGTTTCAAGCCAAATAAACTTGACTTGAGTATTAAGCCAGGTCAAGCCAAGGGTTCTCTGGTTTGACTTGGCTTGGCTCGGCTTGACTCAAGCCAAGTCAATCCAAGTCAGTCAAGCCAAGCCAGTGGGTGCCGAGGTCTGGTTGGTTCGTATAGGATCATTTAAGGGAGTGGGCGTCGATAATTAAGCTGTTTTTTTTTAAGTTTTCAAGTGGAGTTCCTGACAAATCTGGCAAAGGAAATTATTTAAATATTTTTTAACCATGTGGTACAACTCTTGAGGATGATGACGGTACTACTAAGCGCATCGGATAATTAAACCTGCGCTCATAAAATGATTTTTAGTAGGCGTCCAAAAAAACACTAAAAAGCCTACTCCTCCTCCGTTGTATTTTTTTTCTATAACTTGACCTTTAGTCTTAATTTATAAAAACAAAACTTCTCTCGAGCCAACTTTTCGAATTTATGCCTCTAGTGGTCAAAGCAGCCAATTTGTGAGGCTCACTAGAAAGCCTCCTCCTCCTACATTTTTCATGGGATTTTTTAATTTATGCTTTACAGTCATGACAAAGCCTGGCTTAAAATACTCTCGAGCCACCTTTTTGAAATTTTGTCATGGGGTCTCGAAAAATGACTGTGAATTTCCGGTTTTTCTCAAAAATTCGGAGAATATTTTCTACAAAAATCAATTCAAAGGTGAATTTCAAACTTTTTCGAGCAAATCTGAGAGTATATGTGTTCATTTCTTGAATAAACAGGCTAAAAAAGATTTTTGATCGAATTTGGTTCATTTAATTTCAAACCCCCCCCCTCAAATTTCAAACACCCCTTTAAATTTCACCTTTAATTATGAACCTACTAAAAACCGATTATTTTTTGTAAAAATATCAAAATAAGTAAAAATTATATAACTCAAAAAACTCGGTAGAAAATTCTCTACAAAATGGGTCTATCAAAAAGTATAATACTCGCAGCTGAGATATCGACGCCCACTCCCTCAAGGGGGTATGCGACTCTGAATTTTTTACCGGTATTGTATAATACAAATGCCTTAAATTGATTGCAAATGTTTTTAAAGTGCAAAACAAGCCAAATGAAAACTAAAAAATTCTAAATTTTCGAACTTTTTTTCGCTTTTTTAGATTTTTTTCTTAACCCCTGGAATCACAGAAAAAAAAGTTCCGCAAGGCCACCAGGCCGATACTATTGGGCTCTACTTTGGACGTTGTTTACAGAAGCTCGGGGTAGTTGAAGGCTCCAATTATTTTTGCGATAGGAAGTTGAAAAGTTTATTTTTGCATACAATCATTTCAAATTCTAGAATTTTGATTTTTAGTTATAAAAAATATAGTTGGAAAACCAAGGTGTAGCATATCACGTGATACGTGCTCATCGTAGTCTTCACAAATTTTATTTTTATGGGTCTTTCAAACAACGCCTAAGTATCTGCCCTACGTCACACTTTAATCCGATTAGATCTCTAATATATCATCAATCAAAAGTTATTTTTAAAAAAGTTAAAAAAAATGATGCAAAAATCACAAATTTCTCTGAAAAATGGCTAATTTTCCAAATAAAAGCAGATTAATACACTTTTTATAATTATTTTTAAGCCCGCACATCCTAGATTAAGCAAAAGGTGTTAAAGGGATATAGTAATCAAGTGACAGTGTGGAAAATTTTGATTGATTAGATTAAGTTTAATAATAAATAATTTTTTTCATGGAATACTTAAGGGGGTATACGACTCTGATTTAATAGAGGCCTTAGAGGCATTAAAAATGCTCCAAATTGATACGGGGTGATAATTAAGTGTACTAAGAACCCAATCATCAAAAAAACAATTCTCATCCGATCCAAGTTCAAATCATTTTTTTGGGTCAAAAAAGACACCAGTTTCTTTTGTATTTGTCAGTGAAAGAGGTTACGTAAAACGTCAAATAATTCTCATAGTATTTTAATTTAATATCAAGACCTTTAATATTCCCGATACATAACGTCAAACAAAGACAATTCCTGAACTATGCGTAGACTTTTGCACCGGAAAATAGTCCCAAGAATTAGACAAGGTCAATCCGAGTTACGTTTCATCTCGCAAAATAACGAAAAGATTGAAAAGTTCAATTTATTTATTTGTGAAGGCTATGAGATGTTGGTCTCATTGAGGTCCTTTTTTCAATATAAACTGTCAGATAAACTGAGCGTTATTCTTAGTTGAAGTTCAGAAATAAATTTGATAGTTCTTGAAAAAATGAAGAAAAAAAGCTGTTCACGGAAAAATGTAAGTTTTCGTCGAGAGGCCTTCAGCATAAGTGTTTTCAATAATCTTGCGGCTGTGATTCTCATCGCGATAAATTACGGGACTGTTTAAACTACAGTATGTAAAAAAATTCTTCGAGACCAAAAGCTCCAATTTCCTCTGGATTGAAAGTAATTCTCCTGCCAATTATAGGTTTTGATCCAGAGAAATTTCCCTTGTTGGTCTCGAACAATTTTTTTACATACTGTAGATAAAAAATAACATTCCGCGTTTAATTTTGTTATTCGATTTTCACGTGGGTCGGCGGATTTTAGTTAGATTATACGAATAATACGGTAGTACAGTGTAGGTAATTCAATATCAATTTACCAAAAAATTGGGCTTTCTTGGGGATCGTTTTGAATTCCCATAATAATTGGGCAAAAAAACACTAAAACAAAAAATATCAAAAAAACCACAAGCGGAGCTAAAGAGAAAAATAAATCAAATTTTGAGCATTTTTGTAAAATGAACAACTATTCTAGAAAACCCATATCTAGGTTTAATTAACACCAGAGAAATCAAAAATCACATTAAAAATTTTCAAAAATGACCACATGTTCAGCTAGAGAGTAAAAATTCAAAATTTGAGTATTTTTTTAAAATTGAAAACTTTTCTTTAAAGTGAAAATTCAAAATTTGAGTATTTATGAATTTAATAAACAACTTGTCTAGAAAACTCACATCCAGGGTAAATTGACCCAAAAAATTCGAGATCAAATTTGCAGGCTTGCAAAAGTAGACCCTAAATCGGCCAACGGATTCTAGCAGATCTAATATTTTTTTTCGAAATAGTATATCGGATAACCTGGTCATCAACACCATTATTTAACCTGAGGCAGCGGTATGGCTAATCCACTAAGTACCGATATGTTGCTTACCTAAAATCCTCGGTGAAATAGCGAAATGATTTTGAAATTATTTTTTTCAATTTTTATAGCTGTTTCAGGGCAGCTTGATGAAGATGATTTTAAAGTGAAAACTGGGAAAATTATAGATACTATCTGGTTAGAGATAGAGGCCGATGGGTACCCTCAAGGAGTTATAACAATTGGCTTGTTTTCAGAACTGGTGCCAAAAACAGTGAAAAATTTTATGCAACTAGCTTTGAGCACGGGTTTTCCATCCTACAAGGTAAATATTAACAGAACAGTTAAATCTGGGAACGCACCGGAGTAACTTTGACGGTGAGGCCACTTGCTTGCAGATTATCTACGTTTACCGAGACTAAAAGACCTTTTTAAACTTGGATACAACTACTGAAAAAGTAAATTAAAATTAGTGAGTCTGTAATGAAAGACGTTTTAATCATTTGATACATTTAATTATGTAAAAGCTGCATTTGTGAAAGCAGGCCATCATTTTCATTTTGTCGATGATATATTTTTTTTTAAATTTTTTTCCACTTTTTGTAATAAATAAAAGTATGTCATATTTTAGATGGGAAAGAACCAGTTTTTTTACAATAAAAGCACATTGTTTACACTGAAAACCAGTTTTCCTAAAAACATTGTTTCTTAAACAAGACATTTTTTACAAAGACACATTATTAATTAACAAAACCACATATTTATTAACAAAAACATTTATTTTAACAAAGCAAACATTTTTTAACCAAGACAATAGTTTTATAACAAAAAAACATTTTTTTAACAAAAAACACATTTTTTATACAAAAAGAACATTTTTTAACAGACAATACATTTTTTAAATAAAAAACACGTTTTTTACAAAAAAATTTTTTTAACGAAAAAACATTTGAGTTTCAAATTTGAGTTCAAACTCATCAAGACCACATTGTGAAGATAAAATCCTCACCAAAAATATCAAATATATCTATACGGTTGCATTTATCTAGTGTTTTGAAAATAATCTAAATTATGCTTTGATTAATTAGAAGACGAGAATGGGGAAGAACCACTTGTTCTAACAAAATTTGAAGAACTGCGATGCCAGTTAACGGGGCATGAAACGTGCAAAACGTCTTTGTGAGGAAAAAAAATAGGAGTTGGGCGTGAGCAAATTAGGGGTTCGTCGGACCCGCTGTCTTCTGACCAACCTCCGTTTTTGGTGACAAAACAGTTTTTGCCATGCTCCGAGTGACAGCTATTTAATTTATGTGAAACTGAAGTCATACCTAGTCTTGAAAGTATCTAGAACTGAGGGTAGGTAACTCGTGTCCAGTGTCACCGCAGAAAACAACTATAGAACGACGCAAAGCTGTTTCATGGAAAGGCTGAGGAGTTAGGCGTTAAAAAAATTGAGGGTCTGTTCCGCAGGAACAAACGACGATATTTTTACATAACATTGAGATTTTTCCAGAGAAGTTTATGCATGCCCACGACGTGTACATCCTTTTAAAAAGCTTTAAGAACTAAATAGAATAAATTATGGCTTGGGTGTGGACGTGTTATACATAAACTTAATTCTAAGTCCGTTCAGATCATTAAGTTTGTATTGACTGTACTTCCATGTAGCATTAATAATGACAACTAATAGTTGATAAAATATTCTCAAACAAGCAAGTTTGTTTCTGATTGTTGTTTTAATCGATTAACACTTGTTTGATCGTCTTGTGCGAGGAAGCCCTTAATCAGCTGTCGCACAGAATAGAAGGGCGAGAATACAGAAGCTCATATTAAAATTAGCACATAAACGCTTTTTTTATACAATTTATGAGATTCTTGATAATAATTATGACTTACACCAACAACACAAATTATGAGTAGACAAAAAAGAGCGAGCTCATGTGGCGCGTTAATTGCAGGAATAGCTAAGTTATAAAACGTACTGGAATCAGCAAAGATTTCAAAACTATATTTTCAATTAATTTTTACACAGTGTTATCAGAAAATATCAAATGAAATTGCAGGTTCCATGATAGAGAAGCATATTATTAATGATAATTTATAGACGCACACTTACAATTTTTACACGATTCTGGTGGTAAATTTTACCTTTTGGTTGAAAATTATTGAGTTTTCATTCTTAATTAATCTTGTTTCGATTTTATTATATTTTTTTTCGATCCGATCGGAAGTACTTAAAAAAATTATGATAATACGATTGAAACTGAACAGCCAATACATCCCAGTTATGTAAGCTATAATCGAAAATGCAACCGAAACGAATCATTCACGCATATAGCTCGCGAAATTGATACGTGATTACTAATTTTGACCATATTAAGATAATTCAGATTATCTTCAATCTTCAATCGAAAACATATGATAAGAACTAATCATTCAATGAAACAAATCTGAATTCGTGAAGAAATCAGACAAAGGACGAGCAGGTTAATAATACTTCATTGTATAGATAGTTAGCGCCAGAATAGACACAACAGTCTTTTACGCTGGCATGTTTGAAGGGGCTTCTCACGCAAAACCCGACTACTCCTTGAATTTTTGAGTAACGAATTTGAAACTTATAATTTCGATGTTTTTTCTTTTAAAAATTTTTTTTTTTTAATTCCTGAAAATCCATTAGTTTTCATCAAAATATTTGAAAATATTTTCAGAAAAAAAACGATAAAAATAAAATTGTGAAAATTTTCTGTTTGAGCCTCAATGCTACCCCCTTAAATATCTGCTCCTCAAATTGTTTTACTTTAGGGAACATTGATACATCGAATTTCGCCTTGGATGATTCAGGGTGGTGATGTTGAATACAAACACGGAAATGGCGGAGTTTCAATTTATGGGAAAACTTTTGAAGACGAAAATTTCAAAATAAATCATAACAGAAGAGGTTATGTTGGTATGAGCAATTCAGGAGATCCAGATACAAATCATTCTCAGTTTTATATTCTTGCAAAAAGAACTCAGCATCTTGATGGAGAATATGTTATTTTTGGAAAAGTTTTAGATGGATGGGTAGGTTTTTGTGTTGAAAATATTGATCAATCACTGAGAAAAACTATTAACCCTTGGAGGCTCCGAGGCTTATTTTGACAAATAAATCGATCTGATTAAAGTTACGCTGAAATTGCGGCGAAGTGCCGCTAATAAAGTAAATGCGATGAACAAACGAATATTTTTCGAGTGAATCAGGTTTAAGGGGGTATATCTGGATAATTTGACATATTCACGGTGATATATTCTGAAAACTAAAAGCTTATGAGAAAAACCGAAAATGCTAATTTGTAGATCTATCTTTAATCTTGCGAAAAAGTGCATCACAAATTATTTTTGACCATTACCCC
>SCLH01000335.1:460437-478549 GCA_004367855.1 Oikopleura vanhoeffeni
ATATATTGCTCTGAAAAAATGTACCAATCTGCTAGACTTATGCCACCCCTTAAGGTTCAGATTGCCTCGACCCCCCCTTAAGGGGATTGTGGGCGATAATTGCTGAAGAGCTGGAGGAAATTTTAGGGATTCTCAAACGAAAACATATCTTGTTATAATATATAATTAAACGTGCTTGAATATATCCTTTTTCCCAACCTAATTTCATCTTAAAAATGCTTACTATCTTTATAGCGCGTGTTCTAATCCCACTTATGTTGTCTTAGTGATTGTCATGGGTATGATTATAGGCAAGGGTGCTTGATATTGGGAACGCCAAAGTTGATCGGTGTGTAATCACTCAAGCAATCACTAAGACAACATAAGTGGGATTCGAACACGCGGTATTGAGATATTAAAGCATTTTAAGATAGACTTAGGTTGGGAAAAGGATATAGTTAAATTTCTAAGTTCATAATCTTGAAATAAAATTGCTTATAATTGCAAATCGTGAAATACCAAACGATAAAAAGTGAAAAACTAAACGCAGTTGTTTTTCTCTCCAGTACTTTATTTTTCTAGAATTTGATGTCTAAAAAAACTGATTAAAAAAAAATTATTCGATTCTCGATGACCCCCCCGATAGCAAAGAAATTTTAATCAAAAGGTTTAGTTCAGTCTGTAGAGTTCCCGCTGCGCACCCTATTTATATTATATAACTTATATCTCACTTCTAATTGGTCGGTTTCGTTTGCTAGTTGAAACTGAACGTTTCAGCTAAAATGTCACAAACTGTATGCTTGAAAAGGGGTAAATAGTAATTCGTCAAAATGTAATTCGTCGAAAAATCGGAAATTTTAATTTTTCAAATATAAAAAAAACTTTTACTTAAAATTTGTCTTGGCCATCTTATTCAGCGTAAAATTTCATCAAAAAAACAAATATTTCATGAGTTTACGTTGAAGATGAGTAAATTTCGGCCCAAAAAACTCACTTTTTATTGAAAAAATGTCATTTAGGCAAAAATTTCTAGATTGAACAAGTAAAAACCTAAGTTTTTTTTAATTTTTATATCAAATTTGGCACAGAAAACGATAAGCCGAAAAAATTATATTTTCGACGAATTGATTGCATCATCAAATATCTATCCTCTCCTATTAGTAATCAATGAAAATGCCACAATCACAGCAGGTGTTCCCCATCCGATAATATGAAAGATGTACGATTGAGATTCGATTGCTTCTATAGAATACGTAAACTTGGCTGCCATCAGCCAGGAATACGCCAAAATGAGCCACCAAAAACTTGCTGAAAACAAGAAATATTCCCAAATAACAAAGACCACGGAACAATTGCTATTTCCACTTGGGCCATTTTTTATCAAAAGAGTTCTTGTACAAGACGCTCTGAAACAGGAATCAAAATTTGTAAATTTAAAACTCAGATATGATTTGAAATTTTCCAAAATTTTTATTTTTATAAATAAAAATTATTTTCATGAAAGGGTAAAATATTTTGCTCAAATTTTGGAACCAGACTGAATCGGTCAAAAAAAGGATGAGCTGGATCTCATAAAATACACAATATTTTGACCATCGTAACTGGCTTTTGAAAACCGTTTGCAGTTTTTCAACAACTTTCTTGCTGTATGCAGGTCCTACATATTGTATCCTTCCCAAGGACTTTATAAACTAAGGTAGGAATGGCAACACTTTTTTTGCTTAATTTTTTTTTAATTATATTTAGATCAATGATAACTCTTGAAAAACTATCTTGAAAAATTTTCAGCTACTCTAAAATGAGAAACCGTTTTTGAAATTGCCTATGTTTCAGCTAGAAATTTTTCTTGAAAACTTTAGGAAACTTCAAAAATGGACCAGACAAAATTCGTGCTGAGAAAAATTAAATTCAACTATTCAAAAATTATAAAATAGTAATTTACGACGGTTCGGATATTTTATGTCTAGATTACTAGTAAAGTTTCAGGTATTAATCTCAAAAATATTTAGTTTTCTCATTTTGGACGCCTTAGGGTTAAAGTTTGGGTAGCGTAATGATTTTTTTTCTCCCAGTAAAGTAGGGTATCATATTAAAACGAATTTCATGTGCTATGACCGTCTCGATCCGTGATGCGTAGAAAAGACAAATTGACCGATATTCTTATGAGTCATAAATTATGACTTTATTGCACGGCTATAAGATCAGTAACCTACAAAAGCATGATTTTATCAGAATGTAAATAAAAACATTCAATGATGACACAAAAACTTATAATTCTGACATTTTTCGACCTGCAAATTTCCGTTACACCGCCTGGGGAATTCACTGTGAAATTCTCAACTCTCATACTTCAAATCAAATCATAAATAATTTGTTTCCTGACTTGAACCAAATAGCAAGTGTGCTAGATAACTAAGTGCATTGAAAAGATGGCTAATTGATATACAAATTATTGGCTGTTCCGGGTACCGGAACCGTTCTGGAGCACTAAAATACGTCAGGAATACGCCTCTTATACAGGTTTTACTAATAAAAACTTGATAGGGCTATGTCTAGGTTTCGGACCGGGGAAAATTTGAGCTTATAGGCAAATAAATTTAACTAAAAACAGAATCAAATTTTAAATGTAGAATTTAAAAACTATGAAAATTATCAAAAAAAAATTTTACGGGAGAATTTTGCGGGGGATTTTTGGTTTTTATGTTTAATTGCCAAATTTTCATCGTGCTCAAACTTGCTCAAAGCTAAGATTATTTTTATCGTAAAAATGAGTTAATTTCGGACCAGAACGAACAAAAAAAATTAGTTTTGATGAGGTTGGGCCAAATAATTTAATTTTTAAATAACCCACTTTTTCTAAAATTTCTTTACCAAAAATTTTTGAACAACTTTTTTTCCATAATGTAGCAAATTTTACTGTTAATAACCTCCATATGATTAAAATATAACTCGGTCAGAACAATCGATTCAAAAATAGAAATAAAGGTCGAAAAATCTCATTTTGAAATTTACTTTTAGACCACTAGGTGGCTCATTTTTTTTCCTAAGTTGGTAATTTTCATAGCGCTGATACACCCTAGTTTTTTCATATCACTATCGGTTTAACTTTGGCTCCTGGTTCTCCCGTTCCGAACACTTACTATAATTTCTGGCCCTGAATTTGAAAAAATGACTTCCAACTATCTTATCGAGAACTTTGACGGTCCCGAAAAAACTGTTTTGAAATAACCGTAAAACTTTAGTAAATAAAACCTTTCCCACAATTTATAATGGTCAAAATTGAAAGAAACCATAATATAAAAAACATTTCTTCTTTATCTTCATTATTGAAAAATCGAGTATCATTGCATAAAATTCCGGTTTCGATAAATTGATTCGGACATGTTCTAATTTGAGGTGGTGGTGGAGGCTCTGAATTACAACAATCTTCACCTAGAGTTATTATTTCGAGCTAAAATTCCAATCAATAGAATGTAGGTGTTATAAACTCCGATTTAAAGCTTGAAGAAATAATATTGGTTGAGTTTCCAAATTTTGATGGCTTTTACTGGACTACAGGGTAGGTCTAGGGTCAAATAAAAAAGAGCGAAGGAAAGAGAATTGCCTTCTCTTTTTCTGATCCGCTCAAAACCCTACTACCGAGGAGAAAAGACAAAATGGTTAAGCGTACTACATATGAAGTTATATGATTTAAAGAGATTGTCCCCGAAAAAACGGATCTATTTTTTCTAGAAGACGATTTGAAATAATAAATTTCAAAACTCAAAAATAGGTATCGATATTTTTAAGTTATATTTCCCAAAATGATTCATATCCTCTTGTCCCCTCTCATTGGCTGACCAATGAGCGCGTGGCAATGATACAGTCAATAGCGAGCGCAAAGAATCTTTTCAACGTTTAATAATGAAATTGAATTATTTTTGTAAAATTCAGTTCATTACTTATATTTTTTTTAATACAGCTCCCGCTGGGCTGGTTTTTTTTGTGAACACTCAATAAATAATTTTCAGTATTCTGAGTGAAAAATATTTTTTAAAAGAATCTGCAAAGGACCTCAAACTGACCTTTTTATCTAAAAAAATTTGAAGGCTAATATTTTTTTATCCGAAAGTGATTGCCAATGAATCGTACGACCTCAATAATTGATCACCCAAAGAAGTTTTGTTATTTCCCAAAAACGGAAGACTAATTGTATTTTTCTCTGAGAAAAAAACATAAATTCTTGCATGAAGAATCTGGGATTTTTTGTCATTTGTAGTTCTCGAGATAAACTTCTCCGTTGGTTACTCCCTTAATTTAATTTTATATTATAAAATTGTCTTTAAATCTTCGAGGCGTTTAATTGGCTGAGTTAAATTTGTTCTCACGCTCACGATTGGCTCGTATTTTGACCCGATGAGAGCAATCTTTTTTGACCTAACGCGCTCATTGGCTACAGGTAAATGAAGTCCATTGGTCGGTTTGCCTACGATTTACCTCCTTAATTTATTGCAAGAACACATTTTCTTCTCGGTAGTATAAACATGAAAACTCAACCTGCATCACGATTTAATTCAAAACATTAGCGGATAATTCTTTTTTAAGATTTGTTCGTTAAGACACTGCTTAAGGGAGTGGTTGTCGCTGATTAAGCGCGTTTTTTGAATTTTTATAAAATGTTTGTTGATGAACTGTAGAGGTGTATTATAAAAACTTTCTGAACGTGAAAAACAAGTGTCGAAAATAATTTTAAAACATTTTGTGTTAATATTGATACAAATTTCAAAACCTACGCCCACGCACTAACCTTAATAAGCCTCCCAAAAAGAACACTAAAAAACTTACTCCTCCTACAATTTACATGATTTTTTCTAATTTTTTGAGTAAAGTTTTGGAGAAAGCAATATCAACAATAATCTAGAGCCTTTTTTTCGAGAATTTTGCTTTTGATAGACATTTTTTTTTGACCAATTTTCGTTGAGATTTTGTTTTCGTCTTTTTCCATTTTTGTTCGTTGAAAGCAAAATTTTGAAAAAAGCTCTGGATTATTGTTGATATTTGGTTTTCCGGAACTTGACTCAAAAATAAACAAAAAAAATGATGTAAATTGTAGGAGGAGTAAGCTTTTTGAGTTTCAAATATTGAAACATTATAGTAACCTTCATATGCCTCCAGAACGAAGTCTGATTAAAATTTCGAAAAAAACGCTCTAGATTTTGTTTAAACTAGTTTTGAGCTTACATATAAAGTATAACCGAAAATTTATGTTGAAAATTGGCGAGGAGTAGGCTTTGAAAAAGCCTCTAAATCTCGATTTCAGATTTCGTTTTAAAAGTTTTTTGGTAAGTTTTAGTATACGTTCATGTGAGTGCGTAGGTTGAATAGTATCAGATTACTGAAAAATTTGAAAATGATTGCGCAGAGTTGTTCTTTACGTTAAGAAAGTTTTTGGAATTTCAGCTTTGCTTGTTTGGCCAGAAACCGCATCTAAAAACAGGAAAATCAGCGACAACCACTCCCTTAAGAGCCTTTTTGTAGCCAAATTTAGTTTCATGATGATCAAGAGAAAAGCATTAGGGATATTTGGAAACGGTTCTTTGTTTTTAATGCCAATTGAAAAAATCGATGGATCATTTTGTCCTTATTATTGTTTTCCTGTTGATTATTCATCTTTTAGACAGGCATTTTCACTTTACACTTTGAAAAAAATATTTTCTTTCGAAAATTCGCAAGAAATAAAGATGAAGAATTAATTTTTCAAATAATTTAAATGCTATGATCGAACTCATCAACAATTACAGCAAGATTTCAAGTAAAATTAAGAAAATTTCTGCAGTAAACTTTTTTTGTTGAGCGCAGAATTAGGCTGTTACAGGTTTTTTTCGACGTTCGAGACTCGACTCCTTGGATTCATTATTTGAACTGATATTTCGGCCAATAAGGGGATAAGGATCATTTTATTAAATCTAGCCAAATTTTAAAAATCAATTTCTATATGAAAAATCATTTGAATCATAAAATTTTTATTTTTGCTTAGGCGGGCCGAAAAAGTATAAAATATCATAAAAAATCCTGTTTTGCAAAATTTCTTATGTTGTACATTGTTTTTTCCTAAATCTCTGATGTTGTAAAACTAATATTGAAAAACAGAAATCAATTGGGACTACTTTCATATTTCTAGTTTTTGACACTCCCAAATCTATTGTTTCAAAGTTAATGAAGTTGATTGACAAGCCCGAATGTTTCAAAAATTTTGAAAATTCAAATATTTTTTTCTTGATCTCTGAAAAATTCTGAACAAATTATGCTTCTTCATTTTTCCATAAATATCGTATAATTCCAATGCTGAAAAACCTGTAACACCCTAAGCTGAATACAAAAAAACGTTTCTTGATATGAGCTGTAGTTTTCAGTGATTGCCATGTAAGTAAATATGGCCACTTTTATATTTCAGCGTGTTAAGACTCTTTCAATGTATAACTCTTATAACTAAATTGAGGAAAAAGCAAGCACATATTTTATTCATTTTTTAATAATATAAAATTAATAATTCGGAAGTTATTAAATACTCATTTTGGCCACCTAGGCATGAAAAAATCGATTTTTAAATAATCCGTCTCTGACATTAAATTACCTTTATTTTCGCGAATTTTGAAATCATTGACATGGAGGCAATCTGTTAAGGCTTTCTATATTTACAAGTTCTAAAAATATCGGTCCCCTGTAGGGATTTTTTTGGTTGAGTGGATCAAAAATCGATTTTTTGCCTATTAAAAACCGTTCCTGATTCTGTTCGCTCGCAAAACTCGGAAATACGCAGCGAGGAGTTAAACAAAGACGCAATTTGACGGACGCAGGTTAAATTCTTCAAATAGTCACAAGTACTTTGACATGGTTTTAAAATTTTTTTTGAATTTAAACAAAGACTATGAAAATTGGTGCAAAACACTCCGACGGAAATTTCTGGTTCACAGTCGACCAATTTTGACCATATTAAAATATTTTCTCCAAAGCTTTTTAATTCGGTTTTTGAATCTGAAGTCTTCCAAGATCGATTCCTAAAATATTTATGGCACTCGACTATCGAAGATGTTGAGTAAAAATTTCCTTTATGGGCTTCCTGGCAAGAATTGGCTGGAGAATATTTAAAACAATACCAAAATGATATTTTTGAAAGCTGAAAACCAAAGGGATTGTACGATAAGTCATAAGCCTTTGAAGCCGATACAACTTGTATCGGCTTCAAAGGCTTATGAATCATAAGTTATGATAGTTAGTAAATTCTAGAAAACATTTTTAAACCTATTTTTTCATGACATCTTGAATCAGAAGTGATATTTTTGCACCTTAGTACAAAAATTTGATTTTTCCAGAATCATGAGGTATAAAAACAAAACAAAAATAGTATTTTTACTCAAAAATTATTCAAAAATACCAGAAATTGTTTTTTTTGTCATTTTGGCGGCTAAAAGTTATATTTTACATTTAAAAAGTCATCGTAAAAAGCTTGTGATCGCACCTAATGAATTCTAATAATGAACTGTCAGGAAATTGTTAAGTAAACTTTGATAAAACTATAAATCGTTTTAGCGCGAAAGAGCAAAACAATCTTGGTCGAAAGATATAGCCGTTCAACACAACCCCTTAAGGGGATTGTGGGTGCTTCCGAGAATGTGCTGGGAAAATAAGGCGTTTTTAAAACTCAAATATCTTTGTAGAATTGAGTGAACGTTTTTTTTCCAATTGTATATTGTAGTCCGTAACCTTGAGAAGTCAAAACTGATCATTTCTAGAAAATATTATCACATCAACCTTTAAATGCATAAAACCTAATTGCTGGTATTTCTTTTCATTGAAGTATACCGTCATATCCACGTATCCAAAAATCACATATGCCGATATTATTGACCAAAAAAATTCTCTACAAATTAAACCAAGCATATTTTATAAATTCATCTTAATTCGCCGAAAATTATTTTTGAAAATTCCTTGCTATAGTTAAATATAGGCAAAATGAAGATTATTTCACAAAAAAAGTATACCTCACGAACGGCACATGCGATTTCTTTTCTCTTTTTCATAAATTCTTCTCTTTATTTTATTTTAAACTTTTAAACCAAGCAAATTTTAATAATTTTTTTTATATTTCTCGCAATCACTATTTCATGCTGATTTCTGCTGCCATTATTATATTGATTAGGCTAAAATTGAAATATTGAAAAGGCGCAAAAATCTGAACAACTATCATATTGAAATACTTTCATTTAAATTACTTTTTCTTGCGAGTTGTTTTTTTTTATTCTGAAATGATACCATATCTAGAATTATTTTCCGTTTTTATGCAAGTCCGAAACGATATTTTTTGGAAATTTTCTAGAATATTGGTCAAAAGTTTCCAATTTTATTTTGGTCTGAATCTCCGTAAAAATTGATCACTAATGGGTTATTTTGTTTTTGATCATCTGTCATTATTCGGGCATTTCAGTTAGCAAGCGATTTCAATGTTCTAGAAAAATATCCAGAAATTTGTGTTTTTTTTTAATTGCAAACGATTTCTGAGGTGCTGGATGATCAGTTGCAATTGAAAAAATACCGAATTTGCGACCGTGGTCCAAAATAACTACTGCACCCACAATCCCTTAAGGAGTACCCCACGCGGTTTTATTTCGGCTCTCAGACATGGTAGAAAGCTAATTTTATCGCATCCCATTTTTGTTATCAGTTTCAATGCTAAAAATTAAAAAAAAATTTTCGATGTAAAAAATTTCCAAAATTTCTCATTTTTTCTAAGTATAAATTCCTTCTATGTCGTAACTTTTAAAGTTGGAATCCGTTGACGCTTATTTTTGTTGCATGAGTTCACTTTGATTTCAATCTTAAAAAAAAATTTAATTTTCGGAAAAAAAAATTCTGAAATTTTCTTAGATTGATAAATCGACGGACCTTATATTTTGGCTCTCAGACATGGTAGAATGCTAATTTTCATCTCATTCTCAATTTTGTTATCGGTTTTATTCCAAAAAATTAAAAAATTAAAATTCGATGTAAAAATTTTTTCTATACTTCTAAATTGACTCGTCATTTTCAGCTTATTTCGACAGAATACGTGTTTTATGAGAAAGACACCGATACATACATTTCATGTGTGAAATTAACTGGCTGTTCATTAAAAATATGAATTGTGTTGAAAACTATAAAAAAAAATTATAACTTCCAAGAAATATTTTATCTGTATTTTCAGGAAGCAAAACTTTGACTGCGCATAAAACCATAACTACAAAAGATAGCAAAATACTGAGGCATAAAAAATCACGAGCTTGCAATTTTAAGAAAGTGCTTTTTCCGCAAAAAATTGCTACTGTGCTCCAAATGAAATTGAACTAGCGCTCAGGGTACAAAACAGCCATTTTGAGGACTTTATCAGTGATTGTAGGCAAATTAAAGAAAAAAAATAATATCTGAGCGCATAACTTTTTTTAACTAACAAATTTAGGTATGCTACAAAAAAATCAGAAAATTATGTTAATACATCGCTAAATGAAATTGAACAGATAAAAGTCGAAAAATGACTTTTTGACCGGTAAAAATACCGGTACGATCATACAAAAAACTTTTTGTCACTTTTTTCGAAAAATTCAGACAAATATCTCCTGGGTCTTAGAACATGAAACTTAAGCAACGTTTATTCAGCTCAGAACAAACGTTTGAAAATCACTAAATGGCGTGGGGTACTCCCTTAAGGGGGTTATATAGGCAGTCCATAGAGTGCGTTCGAAATTTATTTTATTTTATTCTTGGAACTCGAGCACCAACTTAAAAAAAGTCGAAAAATACCTTCAAAATAACTGCAGTAGCAAGGTCTCCTAAGTCCATGTATCGTTTGAGAGTTTAAGACTTCAAAACAATTTTGGTACAAATAATTATGATTTTCGTATGGTTTTTGTTAAATCAAACATTTCCTGTAGATTTATAACTTGTCAGAATCAAAGTAAAAATCAAAACCAGCCACATAACCAGAAATTTTCTCTTTATTCAGCTTTTCCAATAAAGATTTTCCATATTTTTTTCAACAAAGTATTTTTTTGAGCATTTTTCAGCCTTCAAAATTTTCCTTAGATTTTGCTACAGAAAATCCCACAATTTTTCTTGATCTTTCAATTTTTCTACTCAAGACACCTGCCGAATTCGACGATGAATGAATTAATCTTACTTATAAATTTCAACAAAGAACAAAAGAATACAAAATGGTGGTTCTGTCAACAGAAATGATCAATAATAAGTAGCTTTACTCAAATATTTTACTTTTATACTTGAACCAGCAAAAATTATAATTTATCTTTTGTGAAGACTGTTGGAATAAAGATTAATAAAACACAATTTTTGTCTTTGAATTTGTCGAGAAAATGTTCACATAGTAAATTTACTGTCCGAATAACTACGATGAATGATCACAAAATCAAAAGTTTTTGCTTTTTTAAACATAAAAACTAAGCAATTTACGATAATAAATTATTTTAACAATTTAATAGCGGCAGAAACAAAAATAGATCATTTACGAAAATAAATTTTTTTTAATAAAATTCTATTTCGCTGATTGTTCAAAAATTATATCAATTTTATCCTTAATTCACTTTTATCTAAACAAAAAAGCTCTGACACGCAGCCTGCGACCAGAGCGCCGCGAGTCGCTAGCGGCCAGAGTCGCGAGTGGCCAGACTCGAGTCGAGGCTCTCTTGGTTTATGGCCAACAATAACTTTAACAATTTAAACTTAGAAAAAATATGAAATTAATTACAGTCCCTAACCCCTTGAAATGCAAAAAAAATCAAAAAAGTAGGCATTCTAAGGGGCAAAGGGATTATGCGCATTTCAAGGGGCATGTTTTTTTTCTGGTGAAAATTGTTTTCTTCATATCTTTATGTTTTTTCGATTCTTTGAATAATTCTACACAAAATACGAATGTGGTTTGCTAAATTTCAGTTTCAAAGACTAAAAAATCAAATTTAAATTTTCTAGAAATTTAATAATACGAATAAATGTTTGAAAAACAATTGAGCAATCTTTATTCATAAATTAATGTACAGAATATAGTGGAAGTCGTGCTAATAAATCGCAATATAAACTTCTTGCTCAAAAGTTTAGTGATATGACCTATTCGCCGTAAGGCTCTATTGGCAGTTTCTGGAGTACCATAATTCTAGCAATTACTCGTCTCTGTATTTGTTGTACCGAATTTTTCAGAAAAATAAGTAGCCAATAAGTCTGCGTTTTTTTCGACCGCTGTCTATGTAAAAATTATATATTTTTTTTTTGCTAATGTCAAACTATTACGCTTTAAGTATTTTCTCGTCATTTATTATACATTTGTATACAAAAGCAGACCTTATATGCAGTATTTTTGAGTCCCATACTGACAATTAAACAAATAAACCCTTTTACGCGCAAAAAAACGATCGGAAATATCATCTTTTGCCAGGTGATGATCGGTAGAGATAATCAGAAAAACATTTTGTACGTAAAAAGTAGATTGCGTACTGTGCAAAAATAAATTATGCATTTTAAGGGGTGAAAGTCTTTATTAGAAAAAACAGGCATTTCAAGGGGTAAAGGGCATAATTGCATTTCAAGGGGGCGCATTTTAAGGGGTTAGGGACTGTACACCACATACTCAAACGTCCTGACACCTATGATTTGACAATTTTTGTCAGGACGTTTGAGAAAGTGTCAGGACGTTTGGAAACCGTCAGTACGTTTGAGAAACTGTCAGGACGTTTGTCACTTACACTTTTTTTTGGTCATTTTCATTGAAAATTAGTTTTTTAGGTTTTTATTCAACTTAAGGGGGTGGTGTAACACCACTGGTGTTAGTGATTTTTGGGATTTCAGAGGCTTCGTACGGTTAGACAAATTCAGACTCGACATTTTTGAAACATACATTAGAAAGATCTATCTTTGATCTCATGATTCCATTCGACAGTTTAGTACCACTCCCACCAACCATGTGGTTAACCGCAGTTAAACACGAGTCCCTCAGCGAGAATCCGGAAATTGTCTGAATTTTAGTGAATCGGTTCTGTTTTTTTTCGATTTTTGCCTCAGAAGTCAGCAATCCAGTTCAATGTGCCAACAAAGGGTGTTTTTCGACGTTTTGATACAAGGCTTTTTCCGTGGAAATGCCAGAAACGTCATTTTCGGAATAAAACAAGCCCAAGGGTTGATGAACATCGAATCGGTCGTACTTTTTTTAATTTCGCCCTGATCGGCTGTAAATCGACAAAAAAGTGCGCGAAAATGACAATTTTGAAAATAAAAGTGATAATTAGAAAATTTAAATGTCATCAAAATATTCCTTGGGTATGATTTGCTGGAAACGATTTAGCAACTATGGTGATTTTCAACACACACAGTGCTAAAGATCAATTCATGATTTTAATGTAAAACTTTAATAATTTTTAAGAATCCGCTGTGGTCAAAATCAGACCATAGTTGCTAATATCGTTAACAGCAAATCTACCCAAGGAATCTTTTGTGACATTTAATTTTTTAATTATCGCTTTTATTCTCAAAATTGTCATTTTCGCGCACTTTTTTGTCGATTTACAGCCAATCAGGGCGAAATTCAAAAAGAAGAAGGAGCAATTATGAGAAATTTTGGGTAAAAGTTCTAAACATTTAATTAATAATAAAAAATGCCTTATTTTTCGTTCAAATTTTATTTTGTTCAAAAATTTTCAAACTAATTTTTTGGAATCCTTAGCTGAAACTATTGGGAATGGCTACTTTCACTTTATTAAAATATGATTTCGTTTTGTTTCTTCGCTCCTGTTTATACTCTGAATCATACTTTTTTTGAATGAAAATACGGTTTGCGCGAAATAAAGTTAAGACCTTTTAGTCAGGAATTTAAAAAAATATTTCACCGAGACTTGCCCAATTTGTCAGCCAACCTGTCGACCGTTTTAAATGTATTTCATTTAACTTATGAAAACAAATTTCTTTTCAATGTGCTAAAATTTTCTTTTTTCGACTTTTTTCAAAAATTTAAATTTTCGATTTTGACTTAAAATCGTATGAATTTAAACTTAATAAATTTTCAAAGGTCGACAGGACCGTATTTTAGAGCTACTAATTAATTAAAATAGAAAATAAATTTTACTGTAATTTAGACACGTAACTTACAAACGCGCGTTTTTTGAGTGTTTTTTCAAAGACGATTTATAAAGTAAAAATAATCAATCTGAAGAAATTCAGATTAACAAAGCAAGCTGAAAAGTAGCAACTTGTGTTCGAAAAGGTTTTTATTCGAAAATTTTGAAGTGGCAAAAAGTTTCCCATCAAGACAAAAAAATTGAAAAAGTGCAAATCTGTCAAAATTCACCGAGGCCCTTAACAAGACAATCGGTTCATTATATTTTCAAGAACATGGACAGAATTGAAAAAATGATGGAAAATTAATCAATTAAAAATCATAGTTTTTTCAAAAATATTTTTTATCAAAATCGAAAAGTGTCAGACGTTTGGTCAAATTTAAATTTTTGTCAGGACGTTTGAGAAACTGTAAGGACGTTTGTTGTCAGGACGTTTGAGTATGTGGTGTATAAAGATAATCCAGAACACATTTAACACATTCATGAGACCATAGGTTTTTAAGACGCGAACGTTAGGTTGGAGATTAACTGTGTTTTAATATTATAAGTTATACAACCATAGTAATACAATCGTTTGAAAATACTCGTATTAATACTAATTTATGATTATTTTAAGCTGACTTAAACTTTCTGATAAACGGTTATATATTCGTTAATTATCAAAATATTATTAAAATTGAAGTGGTGGTCGTCAATTTGGGGTGGAGATTCTCCACTGGAGAAATTGTATTAAGATTTTTTTTTGAAAAATATGGAACAATAAAGGCATATGAGAAAGAATAATTAAAAAAAATTTTCAATCATCAGTTTTTCTTGGAGAAACAATTTTTGCTATTTATCATATTTTTATACAGTTTGCTGTTATACACGAATTTTTTATAATAATAGACTTTAGCGTCGAAAATTTCAAATCGAAATAGTGAATTTTAATCAGTCGAAATCGTTTTTATACTTGATTTCAACAGAAAGCTTATGTTGTTGTGCAATTTATCAAACAAAAACATTTCATTTTTGCATGCAGATTTTCATATTGTAGAACCATCTTAAAATCATTCAGGCATCTTTACTACAGTCTCTTCGAATTAAAGTTTCTGTATGTTATTTTTTGTGAATTATTATATAAAAATTTAATGATGATCACTAGATTTCCAAAATTTTTTGATGTGTAATATACATGTTCTATGCATAATATAGTTTATATGATGCAGAGTACAGACGCTATTAAATAATGAAGCCACTATTTTGTTTAGCTACTAGTAGTACTAGCCTACTACTATTCTAATTATGAATACCTTATCTAGCGATCACTATTTGTCGCCGACACAATTTCATTTACATAAAAATTATGCAATTAAAGGGATGAGGCACTGTATAAATTACGAGACAGGAGAATATGACATCGAAGATAATCCTTGGGCCTGCTTTCTCACTCACGCGTTATAACTGTGGCGTCAGCAACGAAAGTGACTTATCAAATTACACACTTGTCAACTCATTCAAAAATCGTGTGATTTGATTGGTCACTAGTCACAGTTATGACGCGTGAGTAAGAAATCAGACCGAAGGATAATCTTCGATATAGGGACGTTTGATTCCCGCTGGAAAAGGCAACATGCAAATAAACTGATTTAAATTTTGTATTTTTTTATTATTTACAGATATAACTTGTTTGAACTATTTTTGTATTTTATTTTTTCAAAGACATTAAATGAGGCTTCGAACATGTATAGGATCGGTGGTTTAACGAATCAACTTCAGTTATTTTTTTAATAAACTGTGATTCAATTATCTTAGAGGTCATTAATCCCACAGGTAATTGCATATTCTTCATCAGACATTGCTAATCCAGGTTTCTTTATACTTTTTGGCTTGGCGCATCTGAATTAATATTTTAAAATGTTAAAATCTCTGAAGGTTTTTGAAGGAGTGAACATTTTTGCTCGAACATATTTTTGTCTTTAAATTAAGTCCAATATGTCTGTATAACTTATTAATAAAAAATATTAAACAAAAAAAAAATACTTAAATAAAATTTATAAAAATATATAATTGTCAGCTAAACATGTGGTTAAAAATGATGAATTTGGAGCCATGAGGATATCAAAAAAATTTGAGAACATTTATTCAATCTTATTTCAACCTGAAAAAAATTGATTCGGTCTCCTCGGTGTTTTAACTGAGATATCCCCCTATACTTTACAAAAACTTACTTTTTGTATAACGTAGGAAGATCGTTGAAATAAATAATAGTAACTGTGACATTATCGCATCCTGGTAAATCATTACTTGGGTGATCAGCAATACAAACTTCCACCAGTCGCTGGCAAATCTAAAAAAATATATTAATTATTAAATTTAGGTAAGAACTCAAAATAAATTTGGCTTGACAAAAAAATATATACTTTATTGTAGAGAATCACAAATACATGTACATGTATATCCTTTTACCAACGGAACACCACCTCAAAAACGTTCACTATTTCTATAACGCGAGTTCGAATCCCACTAATGATGTCTAAGTGATTGTCTTAGTGATTGCTTGACTGATTACACGCCGATCAAATTTAGCGGTCCCAATATCAAGCCCCTTATAATCAAACTCAAGACAATCACTTAGACAACATTAGAGGGATTCGAACACGCGCTATAAAGATAGTAAACGTTTTTGAGATGGAGTTCCGTTGATAAAAGGATATAAGTTTGGAGATGAAATTTTTCAAAATCACTTGCAACCCTGTCAAAAATTAAAATCTGTTTTTGAAATTGCATATCATTAAGGGGATTGAGGGTGCTTAAGGGGATTTAAGGGGATTGAGGGTGCTTTGAAAAATTTTCTCTCGGCATCAGAATATAAAAAATGAGCAATTTCTTTCTACATTTCTTAAAAAATGAGCAATTTCTTTCTACATTTCTTGTATTAAACAGAACTCGACAAAAATTTTGCAATTATTTTTGAAGCGCTAGGACCAGCCTCGTAAAAGGGAAGGGGAATAAAAGGGAAGGAAACGTTCCCGGGGAAAGGAAGGGAACCAAACTCAAAGGGAAGAAGGAGAAGGAAAAAAACAGGGGGATTTTAAATAAGAGCATTTCCCATGAGAGTCAGTTTAGTCCCACTTCCGGTCAAACCCGGAAGTGATGACTTCATCATAAATATGCCCAAAATTTTTTCGAAGTAATTTTACCATATAATCCACTTTATATTAGAGCATTCTCATGAGATTCAGTGTTTAGTCCCACTTCCGGTAAAACCGGAAGTGATGACTCATCAAATATGCCCAAAAATTTTTTTGAAATAATTTGACCATATAATCCACTTTAAATACGAGCATTTCTCACTACAGTCAAGTTTAGTCCCACTTCCGGTCAAACCGGAAGTGATGACTCATCAAAATGCACCAAAAAAATTCTCGTCAAATTTTACCCTAAAAACATGTCTGAGGGTCTCTTTTCCCGTGATAGTTTCATGTATTTGCAATTCCTTGAATTTGCAATTATTTGAATAATTCCCACATTACAAGTTCTTAGGGGTTAAATTTTATGACGTCACAAATTCCTTAGAAAAAAGGTTCTTTTTATCATTTTGGATGGAAAAAATATTTTTTTTCAAATTTTTTAAAGGCATACATGATTAAATTTTGCTGTTAAAACGCCCACTTAACAGTCTTTTCTAAAATGTCTAGAAAGGGAAAAAAAATGTCTAAACCAATGAACGACAGGATTCAAAAAATTTTCCCGGTGATAAAAATGTGCTTCCGATGTTGATTCACCCCCCCCCCCTTACTTTATTAAGATCCATAATAATAATTTTATAAAATCCCATACACCCCTAAAAGAAGCACCCGTGCCCTATATTCCCCTCAAAAAAAAAAGATTTTAACTTTAAGAATTTATTTTTAGTACATTATCCTGGGAAACATTTTTTAACAAAAAAAAATTTATTAACAAAACATTTTCTAACAAAACATTTTTTCAAAAAAAAACATTTTTTAACAAAAAAAACTTTTTGAGTTTTAAACTTGAGTTTCAAACTCATCAAAAGAACACACATTTGTGGAAGGTAAAAATCCTCACACAATAAATATCAAAAATATATCTCGTTGCATTTTATTAGTGTTTTGAAAATAATATATAATTATGCTTTATTAATAAAGTACAGAATGGGGAAAACATTTTCTAACAAAATTTGAAAACTCGTGCCCAGTATACACGGGATGAAACCGGTCAAACTTCTTTGTCAGAAAAAAATTAGGGTTGGGGTGAGAAGATTAAGTTCCGTAGGAACCCTTGTCTTCTTGCACCAACCCTAGTTTTTTGTTGACAAAAAGTTTTGCCATGCCCCGAGTGTACACTATAATTTTAGTGTGTAAACTGATATCATCCTATCTTGAAAGTATTAAACTAGGTGAGGTAACTCGTGTCCAGTGTACACGTATAGAACGACGCAAAGCTGTTTCTTGGAAGGCTAGGGTTAGGGTTAAAAAAATAGGGTCGTGTTCCGCAGGAACAAACGACCATATTTTTTAACATAACCATAGACTTTTCGAGAAATTTTGCCATGCACGAGTGTACACTATAACGTTATTTTTCTATGAACCAGCAAAAAATTTTTGAGCCTGCACATGGCCCGCGTGTTTGCTCCTCTAGCGGCTTTCGTGGACCACTAAGAGCTTAACCTTTCATGCAACACTTTAGAGAGTACTGCGAAAAAAGCTTCAGGTCTTACTATGAAACGCCGTAAAACAGAGGCCTTCTTCATCAGAAACCTAAGACCGGATCTGAACGACCGAAACAATCACTGCGTTTTTACACTATTCTGAGTGGGCTTTTTCTAAAAAATCGAACTCGCCCACAATTCTCGCTTATTAACTCTCAGTGACTCATAAGCAAATTCTCTTTTTCGCTAAATTCTGTTCTGAAACAATTCTGAACCATTTTGCTTCACTTTCCCGTCGATGCTAAAATAAACAGCGAAACATGTTGAATTTTAAATTTGAATAAATCTATTT
>SCLH01000335.1:478957-498272 GCA_004367855.1 Oikopleura vanhoeffeni
TTGAAGCGCTAGGACAACCGAAAGTATTGTTTCACAAACTGTATTCATCATCAATTACTTCACTTGTTTTTGTGTTATAACGGAGCTTCTAGTTTATATTTTTAATACTAAAACCAAAGTCGTCATGAAAAGTCATTCTAGAAATATTAAATTTGTGACAATATTCCAAAAAGAAAGTAAAATAAATTGATTTGAAGTAAGATAAATGTATTGATGTAATCCATAACTTTGGAATGATTCGCCGCACTCACTTTATATCACTGATGTTTATTAATTTATTGCTCAGTATTTAAAAAACCAAGGCTAGCGGCAATAGCTAGCGGCAATAGCGGGAGATCTTAGTGAAATTTGCAAAAAATTCCAACAGGAACTTAAAAAATAAACACAGAAAAATGACTTTCAAAGAAAATATTTTTCCATATTCAACCAGCCCTGAATTTATCTTTCAGTACATAATTTCAAAATTTACATGCATTTTCTTATATGTGAGAAATTTTCTAGGAGAAATGAGACAAAAATGAGAAAAATGGGCTTATGAGCAGTTCGAGAAAGCCTTAAAAATGATCTGAGAGAAATATAATTTTATGGAAATACACTGAAAGCTGTATTTAGCCGGAGCTGTAAAAAATTACGTTCTGGTTATGTCTTTATAACGGTGCGTTAAGCGATATGTTGGTATCATTTTTGCTTGCATGATACTTCTAAGGTTTCGTTCTTCAATATCAAACAATAAAAAAAACATGCTCATGTTTGGAATCTAAAAATTATTTATTTTGAAATGAGCTAATTTCACCAGCAAGAAAATGTAAGCATTTCCAATCCCGTCCCGATGCGGATCCGATCCCGTTTTAGAACATGCCCAGAGGTGCTGCCACCCTCTATTCCCCTTAAGGGGGTTCGGTGCATTTTGACAGATACGGATATGGGCTCTTGATGAAAAACTTTACTGGGTTTATATATTATTTCTCAATATACCACCAGTAATGTTTTATACTCCAGGCACTTTTGTAACTACAGAATTTTCGAATTCCCTGCTTTTAAAGAAAATTTTTGAGTTCGAATCGAACTTTTCGAATTCGACAAATAATGATAAATTTTGAAAACACTTCCGAACAATATGAAATTGCCATTATTTTTCTTTCAAATTTTTTTTACAGTATTTGTTTTAAATCAACGAAAAAAAACTCTTAAAAATATGGCCACTTTAACTTTTCGCGTAGGTAACCACATATTTTTTATATGCTATTTGAAAATCATATGACATTTTTTTTGGACTTTCAGTTCGAAACTATTTGGAAATATATTCAAATTTTCCCCATTTCTTGTTCAAAATTTTCAAACTAATTTATCTGTTAATTCTTTTAGCTGAAAATTTGGGGAATGGCTACTTTCACTATATTAAATATGTCTTCGTTTTTTGTTTCTTTGCTCTTGTTAATACTCTGAATCAAACTTTTTAAAACGAAAACTACGGATCGAGGAATACTCCAAGGCCCTCATTATCCGGAATCAAAGAAATTTTATCACTTCAAAACTTTGTCGATTTTTGTAAGCTCATTCACCGTTTTCAATTTATTTATTCACTTATGGCAGAAAAATATTTCTTTCGATGTGGTAAAATTTTCGGTTTTTTCCGTCTTTTTTTTCAAAAATTCAAATTTTCGATTTTGACGTTAGAAATCGCTATAAAAATAAAATTTAATAAATCCGAGGACGGTGGTCGAAAGCGTATTTTTAGGGTTTCTTAGTAACAAATAAAAATAATAAATTTTTACTGTTATTTAGAAACCATGGAGCAAAACGCGCGTTTCTTAGTGATTTTTTCAAAAAGACGATTTATCAAGTAAAAATAATCATCTGAAGAAAATTCAGATTATTACAAAGTAAGCTGAAAAGTGGCAACTTGTGTTCGAAAAAGTTTTTTTATCGAAAATTTTGAAGTGGCAAAAGTTTCCCATCAAGACAAACAAAATTGAAAAAGTGCAAATCTGTCAAAATGCACCGACCCCCCTTTAAAGGGGTTTTCCATGTCAATTTTCATGCACAAATAAAATGTCTCTGTTTGATATATTAAAGAAATAAAATATTATTTCTTGGTTAATCGGGTCTGATAAATCTATTGTGACTTATAAAAAATGAATATTCCGACGTTAAATTATGACAAAAATGAATTCTCCGTGAAATACTGACCAGAAAAAGTATATTTTAAAACATTCATCTCTTTTATTGAAGGAAAACCCCCTTAACATTTATATTTTTTTGAAAAAAATTTCATGATAAATTTCAAACTTAATTATAAGCAAAATTTTTTCCAACATTTTCGAAAAATCCTGATTATTGGAAAACGGGAAATAATTTATCAGCCAAAAACTAAGGGTGCTCCGAAAATAAATAAAATCTGAGCTGGTCGATTTTTGCTGTTTCTACCTTACACTAAGCATTAATTAAAAAAAATATTAACCCTCTGATACCACTCGAACAACACGTTCGATTACTTTCAATTTAATCCGAATTATACTGTCTTAAAAGAAGTTAAATTTAAGTCCTTTCGCTGTTCATATTGTTTATTTATGTTTATACAATTAAACTATATGGTGAGTTTTATGCTTGTCCATTTTATGCCTAAACTGATAAGAAAAGATTTTAAGAACCTCTTGTGACGCGTCACCGCGAAGAAATAATTTCCTATGCTTAAGAAAATAATCGAATAAACAAAGTTCTTAAAAGTAGTTAAAAGGTTTAAAAATTAAGAAAATGCAGTAATAGACGGAAATCAAGAAAGCTTATTCACCAAATAAACTAGACGTTTTATTTTTAAATTTATAAATGAAACCTTCGAATTTTTTCGATTATTATCTTACTCTCATGTTAAATCAATTAATTAACAGGATGTCGCACGCCATGGCGCGCCAATCTGAATTATCTGCTTTTTTTAGTAATTTTAAAATATAGCAAGGTTGACCAATCCGATACAATTACTGTGGTTTGCGTCTTCAAAGACGGCTGAGATTTTGCCATATTGTCCTTAGGTTATGGCGCAATAATGTCTTTTTTTTCAAAAATTGAGAACATTACTGTAGACATTTATAAACAATAAAAATTTCTTCGCCGAAAATACCGAAGACCTCTTCACTCAAATTTTTTTCAAAAACAGGTGATCTATAGACTATAGGTGTTTTACAGACTGCAAAAATATAATGATTTTTTTTCCACTTTACCTTGAAATTTTCAAAATAATACAAATGGATTAGGGCCCTTTCTTATTACGTAGCACCCAATTCATATGTGCATGCTAAGTAGTATACTCTGCATACTAAGGATACTCTGTATACTGCGTACACTGTGCATACTACATTGTACTGTGCATAACTCCATAGGTGTGTGTAGGCGTGACTACCTGAACAATTAGAATCATGTATCACCATAAGATAGGTTGACCAATCAACTCTTTCTACTCGCCTAAACATAATTTTAGTCAGTTCGGGTAGGGAGCGGTCGAGTAGTTACTTAGAGATTAACTGTAGTTCATTGAATATATTCAGGATGTTAATCTCATCTACAAAGAAAGTCTTCTTGTTAATACCTGCATGAGCAGGCATGCTGCATGCAACGGTGAGTTAGAATGGAAAGTTAGACCTAGGCTATGGCGAAGATGGCCAATTCCATGTCTACTGCTACGTTATAAATTTTTTTTTCATAAATCAAAAATCAGAGTTTAGTGTTCAAACTATAAGCCGTTTGAGTTAGTTCAAGATATGCAGTCTTTCAGATTTTAGCTAGTATACATTTTTGATCGGCAAAATTTGTGGTCAACTTTTTTTCTCTTATCTTTTGCTATGAAAAAGGCGTAGGCAAAAAAATTGACCAATTTGAAGAAAAACCGTGTTCAATAAAATATCCATAGTTCAATAAAACTGAAGTTTGAATTTATTAGTATACCATAAACGGACCGGTTTCAATGCAAAAATAATTAATAAAAAAAAAATATTTTGTGAGAAAAAAATTTGTATCATACTTGTGGTGCTGATTTCTACCTACGCAGTTTTGATGGCATAAGATAAGCAGTTTAAAAAAAGTCAACCAAATTTTGTCGACCAAAAATATATACTCCTTTGGCCAATTTCGGACTCTTTTATTTTCAAAATTTCAATAATGAATATAAATCTCCAACTTCAAAATTTTCAAGATTTCCCGTTTTAGTTGTTTCTTCCGGTCAAACCGTAAGTGATAAGTTAATTAACTAAACGTGGGATTATGTCCCCATTGAATTCCACAGAGACCAGTTGTTATTTTTTCCAATTTTTTACAGCTTGGTTTATAAATTCGCCTATTTTGTTACAAAGGCCCAATTTTACTCATTTTCACTGCTCTGAAATGCCGTTTTCTTATTTTCAAATTTCCAAAAAATAGTTTTCTGGTCTAATGTAACCCTCCGGTTTCATTTCCGAGATAAAAAGTAATTTTTCAGCAACTTCATTTCTCGACCAATCAGCAATCGGCAAAAATTTAGAATTTATTGAAAAAATTCAAAATATCATTCTTTGAAAAATTTTCAACGAGAGGAATCCTGAAAAACACTCTAAAAACCGTGATCGGAACTGATGATAAAAGTATATTTGTTCAAAACGTATATAAAGTTCAAATATTAAAATATTTGATTTTAACATATAAAAAACCACCCTCCCAGCCTTGAATTTCTCCAATTTGTTTTCACAGTGATAACACTTGCAATAATGAAGAACACCTCGGAAGGAATCCTGCAAAGCACGCTTTAATAAAACTTATCTCAGAAAAACTGTGTTTTTGTTTTTTTTCACGATTTTCAAGGCCTAAAAAACGTGTTTCTAGTCGAAATTACGCAATTCCGAATTATGATCCGTGATCGGAAATTTCAGAAACTATACGGTTCTAAGTTCAAAACGGTATTATCTACAGTTTCAATTTCGGCCAATCAGAAATAAAAATAAATTGCGTCTGAAAAAAAAACTATTCACTTCCTCAGATTTTTTGTCCGATAGCTATAACATGAAAATGTTTCAATCGAGCCACCCTAATACTCCTTCAGCTAGCGATAGAAGCTCTGACAAGCCAACGACATCGACCAATTCGAAGTAAAGTTAAACGAAATCATCAGAAAATTATTGAACGCTAGCCAATCATCATGCGTATGCTCAGGTGCTTTTTGGAGCTTCCCTCACTAGCTGAAATCTGACATGATGAACTATATTTTTTTTATAATTACCTCTTTGGGATTAATTTTTTGTGCGAGTCGGATTCTGACAAAATTAACCACTTCTTCATTGTTGAGCATATCGTAAAGTCCGTCACAACCAAGTACAATAAACTCAAAATCTTTCAGTTTACAGATTGTTACATCGGGAATTGCTGAATAATTCGGTTATTAATTCAATTATTTAGCAAAAAATGTGAAATTTTTTTATATTATGTAATCGATTTCTGTATTATCTTAATCGTTACTTTTATAGTTTCTCATAAATTTGCTTCACCGAAATTACTTTGACATTTTTCAAGAAAAATTTTCGATGTTCTATTGCGAAAATTTTTTTATTACTCAACTATAACGATGAATGTTCTACAGTAGTTATGTAGAAGAATCTGCGTGAGGGTGACCCAGTTACCTTTACATTTCGCGAACGTAAATTTCAAAGACCGGAAATTGGAATATAAAGTATAATTACTATATTATATTTAATACGAACGCTCGGCGAATAAATCTGGAACGACCATTGTTTTATGTTAAATATTACTCATTTATCTTGCCATGAGGCCATAACAAATTATATATTCGAAATATAATATGTACATATTACCAAAAAACTGGTGAATGACCTAAGCATTCCAAATGTCTCTCATTTAACTCTCAGCCGTACGTACGATGGGATAATTGTCAACCAAATGAACGATCAAAATTTTTCGTCAAAATGTGTTTATGCGTTTTTAAGAATTACAGTTCTCATTAACAGTACTTATTTTTTCATAAAAATCTCGAATGTCTTCAGAACACATGTAAGTCTGATCTTTAGACAAAAATAAGACTTCTTTCTATTACGGTATAGTTGAAAAAATATCACTTGACCGTATAAATGAGAAATAAGTAATGTTGCAAAATCGGGAAAATATATTATAAAAAAAATTATTTTTGGAAATTACAAAGTAAATTACAGTACTTATTTTGCAAATTATCATAAAATCTCTCGAAAAACATATGAGAAAATTTCTATGATAAAGTAAAAATTAGAAGTAGAATTTGTTAGCCCTAGAACGTATACTATTGTATAGACCAATAAAAAATGAAAATTGTTGAATGTTCAGTGCTCTTGAGTGCTCTGAGCATTGAGTGGCCGAACAAATCACGCTTCACTTCAGGATTAATACCTCATATTTTCATCATTTGAATAACATTGTATATCCCTTTAACACCTTTTGCTTAATTTGAGAGATGTGGGCTGAAAAGCGGCCTCCTGAGTGGCTAGGTGGGGTCTTAGGAGTGTTAGGATTAGCTCCCTCCACCCACATCTCTCAGATAAAGCAAAGGGTGTTAAAGGGATATAGTTTATTTTTTAACTTTTGGACCATTTTTTTTCATTCATCAGCGAGATTATTATCATAATTTTGACATCAAATACTCAATTTAGTCTGTCTTCTATCAAAAAACAAGAGATAATTGACAATTTATGCCATACGCACCCTCAAGATCGTACGGACCATCTTTAACGGCGGTCCTACTCGAGTTAAGCTTGTTTATTCTCAAAAATAGTCTATTATTAAAAAACATATTTATCTTAACTTTTGATTAATTATCATAATCATAGAATAAACTAAGTTATTATATCTTTGGAAAAAAGTTTAAATTAAAAAACATTTACCTGTTACTACTTGTTTGTGTAGCGGATTTTCTAAATTTTGTTTAAAGAAAAAATCTCCAAGAGCTCGAGACATCGCCAAAGCACCATTCACTCGATTATATTCAACCCAACCACCTCCATTCTAAAATATGTTTTTTTAATTACTTAATTAATATCATTTAAATTTCGAAAATCGCTACACTTTTAGGTGACTGTGGAGCCTCTCAATCGATTTCGATTAAATATTCCTTTTTTATAAAAAAATTTCGTCTTATTTTTTAAATTTTGGTTAACTCAACTTTATTCTTTACTCAACTTTTTCACTCTTAAAAAACCTTGGCTGACCAAAAAAACTAAAAAATAACTACATTTTTTTATTTGAATTTTCAATGTTCAAAATGAATAACATTTTGTTAATCTAAACAAAACAACATTCAAGGTCATAAGACGATTTGAAATAAGGAATTTC
Source organism: Oikopleura vanhoeffeni (assembly GCA_004367855.1). Classification (NCBI taxonomy): domain Eukaryota; kingdom Metazoa; phylum Chordata; class Appendicularia; order Copelata; family Oikopleuridae; genus Oikopleura; species Oikopleura vanhoeffeni. The sequence continues at coordinate 486,293 of SCLH01000335.1, forward strand.
AAAGATAAAAAATCGTTTTTAATGTGTTCAAGCTATCTTGTAAAGAATTTTTTTCTGATCATTTTAAGACGTAGGAATTTTTTTGTTCTTCAAAAATTTTTCAAAAAAAATTGATTTTTCGGTAAATTTTTTGTGATTTTACAGGTAGTCCCCAACCCGGTTCTGGAGAAGCCGTATGCAGTGCTAGAAGGCTGATTTTTTGGCGAGTGAAAACTAAGCGTTTTCGGTTAACCATTTTTCTGATTGAGGGTCGGCGACCAATATTTGACCTCTAATGACCGGTCAAAGTTCAAGGTCAAAAACTTTTTTGCTCTCTAGTTTTTGCTCTCTAGCGACCTTTCAGTACATTATTGACCCATAGTTGCTAATACGTGCATCAGAAAGTAGACCCTTCCGATTCTTTTGGGTGTACTTTCAAGTCTATACGATTAACTTGAGATTTACCTTGAACCTTGACCGGTCATTAGAGGTCAAATTTTGGTCGCCATACTTGCCGTCATAAAATTTACGTGGTTTTTTGACGTGTTTAACAGTGTACTGAATGTACAGTGCGTCATTATTTCACACTTTCATTGCCAAAAATACAATATATCCCCTATTCACACTTTTGTTAATATCCCGGCCCACATTATGAAACGTAGTGTGTTTTTAAGTAGTAGGGCCGGGATATTAACAAAAGTGTGAATAGGGGATATTAAGTTTGAGTAATATTATTTAAATAACAAAGTATTTATTAAGTTTGATGCGACCTTCGGAGGGTTTTTTTATGTTTGTTCTATTGATGTGAACAGTTTACTTTTTATACAATTTTGAATATTTTTGTTAAATTGTAAAACCTTTGAGCTCAACTTTGACTGATTTTAAAATCATTATAACAATATCGAGAGGAATTTTCTCATTAAACTGTATAAATTATACAGTATATTATACAGGGGGGCCAATATCGCCAAAAATTTTAGGCAAAAAACTTACGGCGATATTGGCCCCCTCCCTGTTTACGGTATTTTTATTTATTTGGTAAACATACGAGACTATTAAGTTGAATATTACCAACTAATTAGAAAAAACAACGAAAAATTTTTGAGGAAAAAATATGCACCCAGGAAAAAGTTTTTCATCAAGAGAAAAGGAATGCAGTAATTAATAATTCACCTTCTAAAAATTTCAAAATATAGAACTAATTGATTTAACTCGACCCGTTTTTTTTCGCACTTATAAATAAATTAAAGCAATGGTCGTCGATATTTGGCCTTTTTGAGGTTTTTAAAGTGCAGTATCAGAGAAATCTAGATTAAATATAATTGACGTGTTGGTTGGCTCAAAAGTATTCGTATTTTTTATATTCAAAACGTCTCAGGGTTTAATTGAAATCAAGTGTAACCTTAGTCTAACCAAAGTATTACTAGCTATTTTAATTATTCCTACGACTTTGTGGTGCTGACAAGGGCATAGCCTATGCCGCATAATCTTAACCGCAGAGCCTAATTAGAACTGTTCTAACTAAGTAGCCCTAATAGGGCAGCCCTATTAGGGCTTCCCTATGCAGCATACGGTATGCATCATATTTAAAATTTGATCGAATGATGTATTTTCAGTCTCCATAATAAATAAATGAGATTAATGCTCAATTGATTTTATAGGACAAACGCGTGAAAAATTAATTTTCCACGGATTCAGAACTTATGGAGACGAAAACATCAGGTCACATTCTAACAAGTTCACAGTGGTCTCGAAGTTGTTTTAGAACAAAAAAAATAAGAAATAGATGTGTTCGACCCAAGAAAAAAATTTTGAACATAAAAAATTTAAAACACACGCAAAATCATATGGTATCAAAAATGGTTTTATTTTTGAATGATATCTAGAGCAAAAAAGGGAAAAATTCCACCAATCAGCGCTCGCTTGACAAAAGATTGAACATTTTTATTGGTTAGTTAAATATGATGAAGTACACTTGTAGTTTAAACGAGTGCCTTTTTTATAGCCATTTCAAATCAACTGCATTGTCTTAAAGCTCTCCATTTTGCACTATTTTTCGTCAATCGAGTGAAGTGCGTCCCACATATCACATTATCAAGCGCGGCGAGCGTTTATAAGCGCACGATTGGGCACTTAAGTGTTATGCAAACAATATGTCTTACAAAGGGAAGCCCCATATCCCCGGATTTGCCAATATCGCCGAAAAAACCTACGCAATTTCTCAATATTTAACTGAATTCCTGCAGGTGCCCATATCGCCGAAAGAGCCAAAATTGCATGGGCGTTTGAGGTTTTTGTCACAAATTCTTTTGAGAGCGTCATATTTTAAGATTAAATTGCTTAAATCTACTTTTTTCAAATTTAGATTTGATAACGTTTGGTGGAATACGCAATTCTTCACATTTTGGTATTTGATTTCATTTGAACCTCTTTATAAAATTGAAAAAACTTTTAAAACTATGATGTCATTTCGAAAGCTAACGCGTTGTTCATTTTTTGACAAAACATCATTCCTGTCCGCACATCGCCGAAAGTGCCAATATAGTGGGAAATGCTCAATATCGCCGAAGTTTTTAGAAAAAAACGTTCGGCGATATTGCCAATATCATATTGGGCCTCCCCCTGTATAATGTGGTTTCATTATTGCTTACCTCAATTCTTTTCATTTCATCTGTTCTATTAGGTTTATGATCGAATGAGAGTGGACATCCGTGGCCACCATATGAAGCAACAGTTCTTGAATCTCCAACATTTGCACAATATATATTTTCAGAGTCAATAATAACAGTTAAAGCTGTTGAACCAGAACTTTCTTCAACTTTTTGTGAAATTAACCGGTCGGTTAGGATAAAACCCTCGACACATGCTCTTGCATAATCGGCTTTTTTGAAAAAGTTTGATTCTCGGATAACATCGTGCAGGTTGTTTTGAGCAAATTCGGCCGTTTTTGCACCCCCGTGACCATCAAAAACGGCAGAGTAAAACACTCCAGGCGATATTTCCATCAGGGTCACATGTCTGTCTTCCATTTCTGTAAAAGTTTAGATGAGTTTTTATTTTCGTTTTTCTTTTCATGAATTTTTCGAAATTTCACATATAAAAACATTAAAATTTAAAATCAAAATTTAGTTTTTTCTATTTAAAAAAACAATTTAAAAATCCCTTTTTTGGCGAGTGAATACGAACTTCATCACATACATGTATAGTGATATATCAGATACCATCAGATGTATACAGCAAATTATTAGCCGGTGCATATCTGAAATTTTGTTTTGGTCGATTTAAGTGGCAATAAAAAAACGCAATTTTATCCGTCAAATTTTATTTTCATCAAAAAAATAGTATAAATATAATTTCAAACAAGTTATTTAAAGTCTTAATTTATGATTCCTCTTATACTTATATTCATTAATAATTAAATTAATATATTAAAAATATAAATGATTTTTTAAATATATGTATATTATAAGGGGCTCTCTAGGCTAAGGTGAAATATTTTTTTAATTATGTTTAAATTGTAGTCATTGAAAAAAATATTATGTTCAGCACCTGTAGTATTGTGTTCGGTACAATTTTTTTTTAAAGTTGTCAGCTACCGAAAATGAAAAACCGATTTTGAAATTTCCTTTGTTTAACAGTAGTCACTGACTACTAGTCACTACTAGTCAGTCAGAAAAAGAGCACAAAGACATAAGATTAAAATATACTCAAGCTTTAATTATATATGCGTCGAATCGCTATGTGACTAAAATTCAGTCAGTAGGAGGAAACATTTTCATCAGAATATTTTTTGGTCAATATATTTTTTCGTCAAAAAATATTTTTTTCCGTGCAAGAAAGCTGCGGGAGCATAAATTTACGCTGTGAAGAAATGTTTGGATAGGTATTACGAACCTGACGAAAAACGAAATTTTGACAAAAATATAAAATTCTGACAAAAAAATATTTTGATGAAAAAATATTCTGACGAAAAAATGTTTTCCGTCAGTAAATGTCACAAATATGCGCCGCTGAGATAACCAAATCAATGTTCAGGATTAAAAATTGAAATTTTAAATCGAATAAAAACAGTACCTACTTGGTCTCCATCCTTGTGCTGTGCATGTAACAGCTTCGTATTTCGGGTAGGTTTTGACCTCAATTGACGGCTCTAACCGGGACCCTCCCGAGCCCATAATCGATATAAAAACTGAAAACAAGCAGAAATTTCTCAAATCTCAATGTTCTATAATTTTTCTCTTTGAAATTTATCTCTTTGTTAATTTACGGCGGAATCGTGTCTTTTTAATACACCAATCTCAACGTCAATCTAAAGTAAATAAAAATTAAGACAAGATTTCAAGGGACCTCTCAGAGGTCACCTCTGGTGAGCTATGTTAACAAACGTTCACTAACCAGATATACTTGTAGTACAAGTCTTGAACAAACCAGATACAATACAGATATACATATATGGTTCGAACCACGGAAAATTTGAACTTTTAAACGAAGAAATTTAACTAAAAACAAAATTCTCATGTAGAATTAAATTTTTTTTTTATTTTAATCGGAAATTTTGGGTATGTTAGGACTACAGTAGATAAAGGAATAAACAAAAGTTACCATAACGTTCCCTCTATAATATTTTTGCTTTCAAAGTCGAAATAAGTCATTAATTGTTAAACCAGGTTGAGTAACCAACTTAAATATCACTTCTTGAAAATATTTGCTCCAAAACCATTTTTTGTGATTTGGAACATTTTTTAGCACTGATTAACCCGTTTTTTATAAACTATCTGTTTATTTAGGCTCCTGGTTCTCCTGATCCGAACCCAAGATATGTAAAAATTAATGGTTTTATAACGCTCAACAATAAAATGGACTATTTTTCTTATATTGATTATTTCATTTGTTCAACTAGGGGTTTTGACGGCTGAAAGGTTTTATTTTGCAGGGTTGGCACTTAAAGTCCAAAAAAGTAAAAAGCTTCTCGGGATACGAGATTATGAAATATTTTCTTAAAAAAATTAGTGATTGATGTGCTTTGAGGCAGAATAAGGAAATAAAAAAGAATTACAATAATTTTTTTAATGAAAATTATTTGACATTAATAACAACACAAGTACACTAACTAACCATTTATGGAAACCCTCTGTAATGGAAACCCATGACCATTTAATGGAAACCCATTATCATTTATGGAAATCATTTTTGAAAAATAAGGCATGTTTGAGTAAAATAAACTCTGTTTTTGGCGTTTAATTTGCTCCAAACTCTTCTAAAAAGTTTGTTGATTTTTGCTGCCCTATAATTGATCTATGAACATGTAATTTAGAAAAAAAAATCAAAAATTTTCACAAAAATTTTCAATTTTTCGGCTTAAAGCAAATTTTCAAATTTTTGCCAAAAATTACCATATAATGGAAACCCATTACCCTGTAATGGAAACCCATAACCCTTTAATGGAAACCCATAACCATTCATGGAAACCATTTTTTTCGAGAAAGTGGGTTTCCATAAATGGTAAGTTAGTGTATATTCATGAAAAAGGCCAAATTCGAACTTAATTATTCTGATTTTTTATATAAAGAAATTTCTAAAACCCAAACCTGAGAAATCAGATTTTTTGTCGTTTTCATTTGGCTGAGTCACTTACACAAAAATGAGCACTGAATCTTGTTCCCTAGATTAGTATTGTATAAAAACGCGAAATTTGATGGCGAACAAGAATTTTACTTCCACTGCCTTGGGTGACCCAAATTGGGTTGACCCATTTTTTTATTTGTTATAAGTCGACTGGGTTTTCATCTACATTCAGTTATTTGATCAATCAATTTTGTGAGAAAACTTACTCCATAGAAATAAAAACTCACCGAACTTTTAACTGACAAATTTAAAATATCATCCAAAAAGTCTTTTTAAAATCTAGAAAATGCTCTTTATTTGGATAAAACTCTGGTTCAACCAAAATGATTTTAATTTTTCAAAATAGTTTCCTCATGTCTAGACAGATGCAAGCACTTTTAGTCAAATGAAAAAAAACAATATATAAATATTATTTAAGTTATATAATATATATTGCAATTCTTATTATCTTGATGAAACTTGGCTAAGGCCATATATTGGTAGTCAGTCTCAAAAATAATTACTTAATTTTTTCAACAATAACGAAAAAAAGCTTGTTTTTAAAAGCCTATAAATTAACGGCGAGATAGGTTGGAACTGGAACATACATTCTTAATCAAGGTGCTGATCATACCATAAATACCCAAGCTTCGTGCCGAGTCTTTTTATAACTCCTCTTTGTGGTCATTTTTTTATATTTTCTTATTCTTAATTTTTTTTTCAATTTTAAAGTTCAGCTTTGACTCGCAACCTGTAAATCACATGCTACGAATTAAACTAGATAATTTATTGATTTATTTTTAGCAACGTTTCGCTTACGCATCTCCAGACTGAAGTTCATCTACAGGAATCCTGTAACAGGATGTCTCATTTTTTGGGCGACGTTCCCTTACGACGCTATGGATACTTTCACGTAGCGAGCGCTGTGATTGGCCAGTGATGAATCATAAACAATAGCTTGTTTTAAAAAAGACAAAACAACCATTTTCATTGGCTGGAGTATCCAAACACCGCACGGTTCTTTTTTAGGGTGAATAGGAAACATTAAAATTCCTATGATGAATTAAAATAAGAGCAGGAGGACGGTTTTTAACTTTCGAAAACAAAATTTTTGCCCGAGCCGATTTTGGAACGACGCTAAAAAAATGAGACATTCTGTGGACTCAAAAATTTGATTTTGAAATAATTTAGTCTGAAAAATAATTAAACAATATAATTTTATATCCACTGTGATACCCGGGTCCCGGGTTCGTATATATTTTTTTTACTTTAAAAATAGAGGGAAATTTTTTTGGAACCCTGACATCATAATGGATCTAATATCCCTTTATTACACTATGCTTAGAATGCCACAACGTTAAAATCACACGTTAAAAGGAGTAGTGGCTACGCATTCTAAGCAAAGTGTAATAAAGGGATATATAAGATATATTTCCATGCTTATTTCATAAACTTAGTTCAAATCAGACAAAAACACTTCTCAAATTCTAAAATATTTGTCTATCAAAAAATATCTGGTTAGCAGTTAGTGACCTTCAAATATATTTTTATTGTACAAAATGTTTATGATTTTTGTTGATTTTGTAACAAAAAGTCGATTTAAAATGTAAATTTAAGAACTGTTAGTTATAAACATTTCGACACTTATTATTCAGACTCTGAATTTCAGAGTCTGAATTTCAGACATGTTCAATAGTCGGAAAACCAATTCATTTTTAACGCAAAAATAAAATTTTTGGTTTGAAAAGCTTTTCACATATCCGGCCTCAGTTTTTGCAAAATAAGAATTCTGATTATTCTTAAAATGACTGAATAATAAATTTCGAACCGCTGAAAAAATAATTTTCAAATTGACCTTTTAATATATCTGATATAGAATATTTAGGGAATCTTTAAAACTTTTAGGTATTCTATTGCAGCTCCATTCAACATTTTCTCAAGGGTTTGAATTAATATTCTGAATCAGAATTTCTGATTTTCACTTTATTCCATATTCTCAATAAAAACGTTTCTCGGAAATGATAGACGATTAAAATAAAAAATTTTGAAAGGCAAAAATGGGTACTGATTTTATTAGCCCATCTTGTAAAGAATTTTTTTGTCTTGATATTTTACCATGATATTTTGATATTTTCCAATGATATAAATTCCCCTCTAGCGTCAACATGCACCTTTAAACGGTTTTTTTTGAAAAAAATCGAAAAACCAAAAAAAATCTTACGCTTAAAATGACCACAAAAAATGCTCTACAAGATGGGCTAATAAAATCGATACCCATTTTTGACTTCCAAAATTTCTTATTTCAAATCGTCATCCTGAATAAGTCAGTATAATTTCGGAAATGAGTTGTTTCTTGTTTTAAATAGCCATTGCTTTCTCTGGTGGCTCCGAGATAAACCGATTCGTTATCTGCCTCTATTATTAACTTTATAAAAGCTACATTTATATTTGAAAACTTAATTTTATTCAAAAAAAACTATTTCAAGTCAATTAATATTTTTTACTTTTTTGATTATCAAATTGGCAGTCTTCAGAATTTCCCTAGGGTCCCTCTATTGTCGGAAAAGTATTCTCCGATACTTTAACTATAATCATTCTTGTCTTTTGTCTTAATTTTATAATGAAAACTTTCAAAGCTAGTCTTTTGGGACAATCACTAATTTTCACTTAGCTTAAAAATTCATCAAAAGTGTCCTAGTTTGAGGTAGTAACCAGGGGTCGGCATAATTGGATCGGATCGGAGTCCGATCAAATTTGTTTGAAAGCCGACCGATCCGATTCAGATCCGATTCAGATCCGATCCAATTTTTTTGCAAGCCTACCGATCCGATCCATACAAATTTCAGATCTGCGGACTCATAGTACCACCAAGATAGTTGGAACGGCAAAATTTTTTTACTAAATATTTTTTATATCATGTTTAAATTGTAGCTCTCGAATAGATAATACGTTCAGTACAAAAAAAAATCTAAAAATTATGTCAGTTTGAGATTTTTAATTTTTTCGAAAAAATTTCAGGAAATATTTAAAATTAGGGAAATAAAAGGTGTTATTTACCAATTTAATTTTCTGTCTGCCCACGAAAAAGTTGTTTGATTTATTTTCTTCGCAATAATACAAAATATCGATAATTTCTGATCGTCTAAAATTAGTTTGAATTTGATTTCCAGCTTAGATCTCATCGAAGTTTTTGATCAAGAGTAATTACATATGCTCCTTTAAATGTGCTGTAACAGCGCTAGTTTGAATCGCTTATATCAGGTCTGACAATTATATTTGCAAAACATTATAAAAATTCCACGATATAAATCTAAAAAAGTTATTATTGTAGTAACAAAAAAAAATCCGTGTCTTTCAAATTTGAAACAATTTGAAATTAAACGTGAAAACTTTTCAATTTGGTGATAATTTTAGAGCTCTATCATATCCGGAAAATGTCTTTTGTGAAAAAATTAAGTCAGTTTTATTTTTGGGAGAAATTAATGACTGGTTACACCGCGAGAGTGATTTCTATAAAATTGTGTTAAATTCTAGAGATGGCGCTAGCAGCAAAACCGCGCACCGCAGAGATGCGAGACCACCACCGATCGTTTTTTCTTTGTCGACTCAGTATAGAACTCTCACTTTCAGAATAACTTTTTCACAGACACTACCCCCTTTAACATAGGCAATTTGAAAAACAGTTTTTCATTTTTCAGCAGTAGCTGACAACTTTTAAAAAATTTGTACTCAACGTTATATTTTTTAAGGGCTACAATTTGCACATAATTAAAAAAATGTTTACCACAAAATTTTGCCGTTCCTACCTTATCCTAGTTTCTCTAATGTGACATAACCTCGAACAGACTTTAGTCTTTTAGGAGAATTACTAATTTTCACTTAGTCTCCAAGCTTTTTTCTCTATAATAAAAAAAAATCTTGACATGATGTAGAAAAATGAGAATTCATTTGCCCGAATTTTTTTCATGGTCATGTTTTATGACCACAAAAACTGAGTTACTGTTATTGTGCTCTGTTATTGTGCCCGGATGTATTTGAAAAACTAATATATAACCTGACAGATCCTATAAATTAGACTTTGACAAGTTCATAGTCGAGTTGATGAGCATTTCAGTGTTATTGTGGATAACTTGTTTAGATTTTTAAAATTAAAAAAAAATAAAAGATTGCCAAGCCAATTTAATATGAATCATCACCCCTTTTACGGTCGACAAGCCCCGATTTAAATGATGAGTAATGCGTGGAGATGATTGGCCGAGGTAAACTATTTTTACTTAAATTATATAAGCTTCAGTCAATCAGCCAACTGGATCATTCGCTCCATATTGAGCAATATTTCAATAGGGCTTCCCGTCTGCATTCGGGGTGGAGATTCATATGATAGTTAAATCATTGCATTGGCCTGCTTCTCAATGTTACACAAAAGTCATGAAAATGAATGTTATAAATAAAAAAATGTTCACAAAAAACAATTATTGAAATTTTGAATTTGGTTTTCTATCCCACGGTGGTTTCCACCCCCAAAAAAACAACTTTAACTTTAACCTATTCGTAAATTTTCTCGTTTGTCAATTCAAATTGATTTTATGTGTTCTATGTGGCAACCGGTCAAACATATCTGTTTATATGAACGTGGGAAAATGTAAATACATTTTCATCTTTTGTTTGCTCTCTGACGAGGCGTTTGGTCAATTTATCAAAAGTTATAATGTTGGTTTAACTTTTATCTATATTATTAAAATCCTTTATTGGTGATAAAGTACCTAAAAATAAAGATTAATTTTCATTCATACATGATTAAGGGTCCTAAATTGCGATTAAAGGCCCTCGCACCATTGATGGTGCAAAAGACACTACGGGAGTTGATATACTATATGTATTTGAACAAAAATATTGCATCAAAAAAGGAGCTTACAAAACTGACAGAATTATTTTTTTGAAAATGTATCTCCTCCCTGAGTTTCTAAGATTTGGCTTCAGAATTATCAAAAAACCGTATTTTGACCCTATTTAAGAGGGTTGCATATTGGAGTCAATATAACTCACGAAAGTAATTAGTTAGATTATTTTTTTTGTGCTTATTATCGTCAGCTCAACCAGAAAAAATGTGTTCCAGCTCATTAAAATAACTTTTTATCTATTTGAGGAAAGATTTGAGCTCGAGTTTTCATCTTTGAAATCGTAAAACATTTGAAAAAAAATCAAAGCATTATGAAAACTTTTCCGGATTCTTGTCCAAAATTTTTTTCGGTTTTGTTTATTTAAATCTGTGGGTGAAAACCAAAAAAATGGTCGCTTTAACTTTTTTCATGGATGCCTACATATTTTCTGACCGCTGTTTGAAAAATCATAAAATTTTTATTTTTCATTTTTTATCGACTTTTTTAGAAATATTATGAAAATTTTCCGCAAATCAAGTCCAAAATTTTTTATTATTAGTTTTTTGAATTCTGCATAAAAAATTCGGCAGAATCATTGATTAAATTTTCTGGTATCTATTAAATCTCCGTATGTCAACTAATGGGATGGTCGCGCTATTATCATTTCTAAACTATTGATGAAATTTTTAACACTTGGCTGTACAACCGGTAAGTGCCATTCGGCACTCAATTTTGAAAAATTTTATGCTTGAAAAAAAACCTCAATAGAATTCCGGGTGTTATAGGCTGCATTTCTTTTGGTANAAAAAGTCGCTTTCCCCACCCCCTTAAGGGAGTAACCGACGGAGGCTGTATCTCGAGATCCATACATAGCTATCCATACATACTATAATATGCATAGTATAAACTTAATTTTGCTTGCATTCGAAATTTTGTCATCGGTTTGCTTCTGAATCAATTACAAAATTTAAAATTTGATCAAAAAAATTTTCGGAAATTCGAATTTTTCCTAAGTATTTTGTTCAGTATTTATGCTATATTTTGTGAACGGTATGATCGATAACCTTAATTTAACTTGCACCAGGTAGCCTGCAATGTAATCTTGAACTCCACTGAAGAAAAATTTTAAAAATCTCAAAAAAAATTTCAACAATATTTTTTAGATGGTGAAATTTGACGTAACCGACGGAGGCTGTTTCTCGAGATGACCTTCATTTTACTTGGACAAGTTACTTTGGACAAGTTAATCTTTCAGACCAATAAAAAGAAATAAAAAAATCGCTAAAAAAACATACTGCAACTTTTCCTCATCAAACTACAGGTGTTTAAAAAACAGTGAAACGCGTCGGTTACTGTCTTAAGCTGTTTTTTTAAGTTTTTATAAATGGTTTCTTGATGAACTGGTAAAGGTGGTATTATAAAACTTTCTGAACGTGAAGAACAAGTGTCGAAAATAATATCATAGGCCTCCCAAAAAGAACACTGAAAAGCTTACTTCTCCTACAATTTACATGATT
>SCLH01000335.1:513039-533239 GCA_004367855.1 Oikopleura vanhoeffeni
ACGGATTTTGGTGCAATTCTTAACTCGGTAGCGTCAAAAGAAAACAAATTAGCGCACTTTCAATTTTAATCATAAATAAATCAATAATTTTTGTTTTCGTTTTTTGGCTTTTTTGGCCGCCAAAAGCCAAATTCCGAGTAAAGGACAATAATGCATTATGTGTTAGGCTTCTTTGGAGCCTGACACAAAAAAATAATGAAAAATGATGAAAATTGAAGGAGAAAATACGTATTGAGTGATTTTTTAGGGAGCTGTTTAAAAGCGTAGGTGGGATTGTAACAGATTATTGTTAAATTAGAAATCACCGTGAAGAGTTGTTCTTCAAGATACATTAGTTTTTGGGATATCAGCACTGCTAGTTTATCCAAAAATAGCTTCGTAAAAGGTCAAAATCTGCGACACCCACACCCTTAAGAGAAAACAATGTCAAAAAAAAATTAATTCTTAGGTTATTACTATGACTTAAAAATCTTGCAAATATTATTTCGATTACGGGGCCTCATCCCACTTTTTCAGCTAAAATTTTTATATAATTCGGCCTTAAACTGAGTAGCTTTCACAACTATTTAGAAAACAATTAATTAAAAAATGATCCGAATCAGTTAATTGTTTCCAATTTTTAAACAAAAACTGATAATTAACTCGTAGACTTTATACATGAATCTGTACCCAGACTCGATTTATGGCGAAGCGTCGCCATACTTATAAATCGAGCCATATTAGCAAAGTTTCATTATCAACATACATTTTCCAATAGCTTAAAATAATATTCAGCCAATTTGCTATACAATTGAAAAAACAAAAACAAATTTAAAGGGGATAAGAAAACGTCGTAAATGCGTCGTAAACTGCGATTAAAGGGTGTATGGCGACGCGTCGCCATAAAAAGAGTCTACGAGTTAAACAATTTCAGTAATCTCAGAAAAAAATCAAATTTTTTATTCACTTTTTGATAGGCGAGAACATGGCCAACAATAGCAGCATGTGCAAACATCCTGACGATTTGAAATAAGGAATTTCAAAAATAAAAAATCGGTTAAGCTGTTCAAGCTATCTTGTAGAGAAATTTTTCTCCATTTAAGACTAGGATTTTTTGTTTTTATTGAAAATTTTAAAAAAAATCGATTTTAAGGTCAATTTTTCGTGATTTCACGGTAGGATGTGATTCCAGTTCTTAGCGAAGCCGTATGAAGTGCTAGAGGCGATTTTTTGGCCAGTAAAATTAAGCGTTTTTCGTTACCTGTTTTTTTGATTGAGGGTCGCGACCAATATTTGACTCCAATGACGGTCAAAGTTCAAGGTCAATCTTCAAGTTCATCGTAGATAGACTGAAAAGTACCCCAAAAGAATCGGAAGGGTCGACTTTCTGATGACGTTTAGCAACTATGGGTCAATAATGTACTGAAAGGTCGCTAGAGAAGCAAAAACTGGGCAAAAAAAAGCATCTGGCAGTTTTGCTGCTCTCTAGCGACCTTTCATACATTATTGACCCATTTAGTTGCTAATACCGTGTCATCAGAAAGTTGACCCCCTTCCCCGATTCTTTTGAGGGTACTTTCAAGTTTATACGATAGAACTTGAGATTGACCTTGAACTTTGACCGGTCATTGTAGAGCGTCAAATATTTGGTCGCCGGACCCTCAATCAAAAAAACAGGTAACCGAAAAAAACGCTCTTGAATTTCACTGGCCAAAAATCAGCCTTCTTGCACTTCATAACGGCTTCGCTAGAACTGGATCACATACTACCTATAAAATCCACGAAAAATTGACCTTAAAATCGATTTTTTTTTAATATATAAAAACAAAAAAATTCTAAGTCTTAAAATGACGAGAAAAATTTCTCTACAAGATAGCTTGAACATATTAAAACCGATTTTTTATTTTTGAAATTCCTTATTTCAAATCGTCCCTACCGCTTCAACCAAAACTTTTCTGTTTCATCGAAGGTCATTTAAAAAGGCATTAAGCAGCAATTGTCACTGGCCAGAGACGCAGACTTGCCGTCAAAATTTTTTTGCTCACTTTGTTCGTCCTGATTTATGTTATTCTTATAATTAAACTGCTAACCAATCGGCCCAGTTGAGGAACACTTCGACCATGTAAATTTTTGCTCTTAACCGACCTTTCTGGTCCTAATTTAGCCATGATTTTAAATACATTGTTCAGTAAATTGACAGCGAGGACTAATTGCATGGTTTTCAAGTCATAGTAATTAACTGAGAATTAACTTTTAATATTTGACATTTTTTGCTCTTTAGCGACCCCTCGGGTTATAATTAACCAATGGCTCTTAATAATGTCATTAAATTATAGAAAGGTTTCCTTGTTAAGATATTGTTAGTTTAATCTTCAAAAATGAGTTTAATCTGTGTTGTATTTTTTTCGCAAGATCAAGGATAGATCTACAAATGAGTATTTTTGATCTTTCTCATAACTTATGAGTCATACGCTCTTAGTTTTCAAGATATATCGAAGACCCCCTCAATAGACAATTTCGTTATAATAAAAACCATAAACAATAATTTTCAAACTACTTCTAGGTGTCACCAAGCAGAAAATAGCGCAAAATTTAAAACAGAGTAAATCTTAAACTTCATTTCACGGTCATTACTAATATTTTGTGGCGCATAAATATTAATCTCTCAATAGTAGTGTCTCGTCTGAGACAATATAAAAAATCGAAAATAAATGAGTAATAACACCTTACCCGCCAATGGCCCCGTGTTACAGGAGTCTTAAACTAGCGGGTTGGCCGCCCCCAGACACAAAAAATGTAAAAACTTTTTTTTCTCCTTCTCTCTGGTCTAGCTCTCTTCGTCATAGTTTTGCGCCCTCTATACTATAAAATAAACACCCGACGTCGCTCAGAGCCCTACTCCAGAAAAAAATTATTGAAATTTTTTTTAAATCAAACTTTTTTTCATGAACCCTTGAAATATGTACCAGAGAAGGAAAACTTTGAGCCCCATTAAGGGGGCCACAGAACCAGCGCTGAAGGAACTTTTAAAAAAATTGGAAAAACATCAAATACAAACGCTGAGGAAAGCTATTGAATCGAGGGGAGAACACCAGACGAGTTGCATCGTTCATTTCGGGATAAAATCTTGGCTTTTTGATCAGCTGATAGTATTTCGCAAATATTTGATCTTTTGAAACAAAATATTTTATTTGAAAGAGCCAAATTCCTGAAACGAAAGTAATAGAATATGTCAAAATTAATAATAAAAATCGTGGTTAATTGGCAGTATAAATTGATAATTAGATATTATAATAATTATGCTAAAAATTACCGAACCATGAAGTCATAGTGATTTTTAGAATTTTGAGCATCTATAGTATAGATTCTATACCAAAACATTATTTGCTTAACATTCCTGGGATTCTTTTTTGATTGTAGCCAATAAAAATACAACTTACAGTGAAAAAAGTTTTTGTAAAATTTTCGCCAAACGTTTTAAAATTTTCAAAAAATCTATCAAAACTGTTTAATTAACAAAAATCTACATTTTTGGAAATAGACATAATTTTCATCAAAAATTTTTCCTTGGTAAATTTCAGCATAAATTATGCTGAAATTTACCAAGGACTAAATAAATAACTAAATTAATAAAAAAAATAATGTTTAATTAACTTTTTATTAACTTCATCGATAAAAATCTTTGATTAGACAAAAATGTTTTCTACGAAACTTTTGGTTCAATTGTCATTTTTTCGGACCTTTCGTCTAGATTTCGGTAGACACGGCAAATTCGACTACATCCGTTTTTATTTTTTTTGAGTACCTTTTTTTATTATGCTGCATAATTTTTATTGATGAAGTTAATAAAAGGTAATTAAACATTATTTTTTTATTAATTTAGTTATTGATATTTTGTCCTTGCTAAGAAAAAATTATCGAAAATGAATCTTTGAATGTTTTGCTGTTCTTTTTTTGGCCAGTAAGTTTAATAATCAAGATTTACAGACCATTTTAGTCTAAAAATAGAACAAAGCCTCAGCGAATGATTGAAATAAATTGTGAACATTCAGTTTCGAAAATTTTCAGAAAATTGTTAGCAAAAACTCGCAAAGATACGTTTTTGAGATTTTTTTGTACAATTTCTAAAATGGGTGGAATGGGCGCTTAATTGGTCGATTTTTGAACTATTTTGCAGGTTTCAATATATATGAAGGAGTTTGATCGCCGATCAGTGATCGGTGGTTTTATGCTGATTATTTTGAGCACTTTTTGTATCATCTTAAAGTTTCAATTAAAAAATTTCGGACCAAAGATCGTGAGGGCACGTTAATCCGCCAAAAAATTATCCGCAAAAAAAAAAAAATTGAATCGGAATTCATTCGGCATTTGAAAATGGCTCATCTGATTTAGTTTCTAGATAGCTCAAACTGAGCACAAATATCTAGTTAATAATAACATTAAAAAAATTGGTTAGCAGCAAATTATTTTTCTAATTTTTTCTCTGAGATAATTGAAATTATTTAATTATAATGCAATAATTTCAGTTATCTCAGAAGAAAATTAAAAAATAATTCGATTCGGACCAATTTTTTTTTATGTTATTATTTACTAGATATTTGTGCTGAGTTTGAGCTATCTAGAAACTAAATCAGCTAAGTCATTTTCAAATACCAAATGAATTCCGATTCAAAATTGATTTTTTTTGGCGGATTAACGTGCCCTCAAGATCGTTGTCGGCAATATTTTCGGAAGAAAATTGAAATATTTTAATGACTTATTTTCTTGACGTATTACTATTTTGACAAGAAATTCCTGACTAGAAATGTAACACGTTTGAATAAAGGCTTGATTCACTTTAACGGGACAATTATAAATCTTATGGTCCAAATTGTATCTTCGAGGTCAAAATTAGTTTTTAATTGAGCACGGCCGATTTTCACACTAAGTCAAGTTTTACTTTCACACCAAGTCACGTTTCAACAAAGTAGCGATCTGCATTTTTTTTTTCACGAATTCGGAATTTAAATGGTTGGCCTTCTACTATAAAAAAAGTACTATAAAAAAAAATTACAGGGTGTAAGGTTTTTACCTTCTTTTTTCCAAACTGGTTACACTTGATTTCCGCCGTTTTGATTGGTTGTCAGAAGAGTTTTCGCAGATTCAACCAATCAAAACGGCGGAAATCAAGTGTAACCAGTTTGGAAAAAAGAAGGGAAAAACCTTACACCCTGTAGAGTTTATAAAAAAAATAAAATAATTAATTCCTAAAGATTTGAAAAATATTTTTATCATAATTTATTCTTTTGATGACTTTACGTATATCATATACCGTATATCATATACTAAATCATATGGATTACCGGACCTCAGAGTACAAAGCCTAAATATTTGAAAAATGCGAAATCTGAGCATTTGATTGGTTGATCCTTTCTCAACCTGACGAATGAAATCGGCTTATTCCGCAATCAAGGATTTTGATTGGGTGCTAATATCTTGCGTTGTTTGTATCATTCAAATATTTAGGATTTGTACTCTGAGGTCCGGTAATCCATATATCGATAACGTTACTTCCTGGAACATTTTAGCTAGATTTTTAGCCAAATTTTTATATAATTCGGCTTTTGAAAAAGACTCATCCGATTACGTTCTTAGATAGGCTATCTAAGATAGCTCAAACTGGGCACAAATATTAAGTGGATATTAAAATTTGTCCGAATCGGACCATTTTTAAATTTTTTTCTGAGATTACATAAATTGTTTAATTATCAGTTTTTGTTACAGAAATTGGAAACAATGGTCTGATTCGGACCATTTTTTCAAATTTATTTTTCTCTAAATGGTTGTGCTCAATTTGAGCTATCTAAGAACTCAATCGGTTAAGTCGTTTTCAAAAGCCGAATTTTATAAAAATTTTGGCTAGAAATCTAGCTTAAATAATCCAGGAGGTTCCGTTATCGATATCATATACGGGAGTGAATATTAATGCCATAATTATAAAGAGTATATCATGACATACGATATTTCACATACACGATATGTACGTTTTAGGATTTACGTTTTTATAACTTATCAAAAATAAGAAATATGTGGTTTATCTGTCCTTATAGCTGTAGCCGGAACAAAAGTTTTTTAATTTAAAATCAGATTCTGCTTCATATATTGTCTTTTTTATTTTTGTAACAGAATTTGTATTTTTATTATCGAACTTAAAATATTTCAAGGGTCCAAATTTTAGGAAAAATCTATTATCTAAGGCAAATTTTAGCATTTTGAATGTTAATAGTTGTGACGACCAGCGGTAAAGTTTTATGATTATTCCGCTGGTTTGCCAAAATGGGTCATTGATTATACAGGAATAAAATGTGTCTCTGTTACTCTTAAAATAATTGTTCAAATTATGTCATTTTCTTTATAAGAAAAGAAAAAAAGGGAGTTAGAAAAGACGGAAGAAAATCCAATGAAATATTTAGAAAAGTGCGTCTATAATAAGGTCGCTTCAAATTGTTTTTTCAAAATATCTGTCAAAATCGGTTTAAAAATGACAAAATCATCATTTCGGGGAAAATAAACAAAATTTTATCCAAAATGTTTACCGGGTAATTTTATACAGAAACCTCAAATTGCGCCAAAAATAATTAAAATCTGAGCCAGTTCACGTTTTCCGTGCTAATCTTAGTCTATCATTTTTAGACTTCGTTTTTTTTTGTATTCTTAAGAAACATAAAAATTTAAACACAAAAATTTGTAAGGTTTTACGTTTTCGAAATATAATTACCCTTTTATCATAAGATTTTTACAATAATTCTTTCAAAAATTGGTTTGAGGTGCAAAATCTGAGCAAAAAGAGCACATAAATAATTATAAGTGAAAAATTATATTCTTATATTTCCGTCAATTTATCGACAATACGTAAATATGCATGCTGTTTCGTCATGGCGACAGATTTTGAAATAAAGTGAATTTACGTATTTTCTCCGAATATTTGTTTGGTCAATATTTTTCTGTCATGACTTCATGTCACTTATCCGTCAAAAACCTAAATGAAGTGGTTAGATATCAATTATGGTTCTAATTTAATATTGTCGATGGGGACATTTTGAGTCACAAGGACCCTTTGGCGATCAATCTACCGTGAATTTTGAGTTAGCGGAAACCCGAAAACGCAAAATTTGATCAATTCTTGACAATAAAGTCAAAAAACGGATGTTGATGGATTTTGAAATATTTTTGAATATTTGTTGGTATTTGAAACGTAAAGTTAAATTTGTAAGTTAATTAACTTCAAGATGGGCTGAAAAAGGTTGGACACCTAATTCTATTATAAGCGTATTCTTGCTATTTTTTGTGGATATTTGCTACCGATAAAAAAGCTTATGGGGGCGAATATTTTTACCGGCTACAACAGAAGAACCAATAGTTTATGTGAAAAACGAGCAAGTTTAGCCAAAACTCACGGTATTTGTTCTTGAAAAAACACATTCTGTACAAAGACACCAGTATAAGAACATCTTCATTCAAAATTGAATTACTGTCAATAATGTCTAAGCGGACACACCTCTTAGCGGACAAAACGGGCAAAAACCTACGCATTTTTCCTGAACCGAAATCTCGTACCTCTAAGCGGACAAAACGGGATTTTTTCAAAACATTTAAAAAAAAAGTTTCAAGCTTTATTAAGGCATTTAATTAAGTTTTAGATAAATATTTTTGAACGGCAGTGTGGCGCAGTCTTGAGTGCAGTCCAGAACAATTTAATTCTTAATCCGAAGAGTCTTGGGATTTCGAGTCAGCACTTGCAAGTTTATGATTTCCACTCACAACACTGTAAAGTAGCAGCCCTGGGTTTTTTTATTGTACTTTTTTTTTCGTCGGTGGTAGACAGCATTTTGCGGACGAAAAAAAAAAGTGACCAAATAAACAAAAGCTTTTTGTCACTTTTTTTTTATCCGGATAAAAAAAAAGTGACAATTGCGGACGAAAAAAAAGGCTGAACAATTTGCGCGACGAAAAAAAATTTGAAAGTGAGCCTTTAATCTGAAAAAAGCTCACAACAAAATAATAAATTTGAAATAATTTCAAAAAACCCGGTTTTCTTTTAATCTCCGTTAAGTATTCAAAGAAAACCGGGTTTTTGATTGCTCAATTATTTTTTTGAAAATTGTCACCTTTTTTCTCGATCGGACGGAAAAAAAAAAAGTGACCAAAACTGAAATTTCACCATTTTTTTCGTCGGACGAAAAAAAAAGTGACAAAAAGTCACACGTTGACACAAATGAGTCATCTGTTATGCCCGAAATTCAGCTGTAATATAATCTCGCTGTCTACCCACCGGACGAAAAAAAAGTGACAATTAAAAAAACGTCAGGCTGTGAGAATAATTTGTTATTTATTAGAAAAATTGTAGTTATTTAAGCCCTGATGATAAACAATACGTAGTAATAAATATTTTTACAAAATTGTCGAAAAGACTAGTCAAGGAGGAATAGTAAAAAAGAGTTAATTTTAATGTAATTTTTAAATTTAAATATTTTAAATGAGCTTAATTTAAGAAGTCAGTTCAGCTTTGAAAGACAATTTTAAATGCCGTTTATTTGTGGCAGCGAATTAAATGTGTATTTATACAAATCATTTCCCAATTTTGTATGTGAGTTTCGATTTCTTCGCATTGGGGCCGTAGAGACGATTCGATTGTCATAAATTGCCCCTCTAGGGGTTATTGAGACCAATTAGGCCTAAGCAGACAATACGGGGTACGGTTTTGTCCGCTTAGAGGAATTTTTTAATTTAAATTCCAAAATATCAAAAAATATAAGCAAAAACTTTTAATTTACTTATTTGGTAGTATTTATAATCTTATGAGTTAACCGGGGATTATAGCGAATTCGACTTCAGTTTTAAGCTCTCTAGCGCCCTCTAGAGGTGATGTAGAGCAAAAAAGGTCTAAGCGGACAAAACGGGATATTTTTTTTGTCCGCTTAGAAGGATTTTGTAATTAAAATTTGAAAGTAACCAAAAATATTAACAAAAACTTCTAATTTAACTTATTTGGTAGTATTTATTATTTATGATGTTTATCAGTGTCTATAGAGAATTTGGCTTTAGTTTAAAGCTCTTTAGCGCCCTCTAGGGGTGATTTAGAGCAAAATAGGTCTAAGCGGACAAAACGGGTGTACTCTCTAAGCGGACAAAAACGGGATTTTGAAAAAGTGTCCGCTTAGACAGAATTGACAGTACCAAATTTTTATTGATAATCTAATTTTTTCTACAAACAATCAACCGAGTTGAGTGATTACTATCATACTTTTTTGAAAGAGCCGCCCACGACATGCAAAATTTTTAGTTCTTAATTGCCATTTTTCGAATAAATTTAGTGATTTTTTATATGGACAAAACGACACGTTTTTTTATTTTTGTCATGTGTTATCATAAAGTATCATAGAAAAAAATATCAAATTCTAATAAAATATTTTTTCATACATTTCATAATCAACCATTTGAAGCATATTTTACAAAATTATTTCAAAATATCTTTTTCATTGCCATTATCAGCAACAACTTCTGAAATTTTTTTAATTTTATCCCTCCTACAGACTTGTGACAATAATAATGACGAATTGGTTGAATCTGCTCGTTTGCTTGCTGCAAAATCGTTTCGCTGGGAATCTTTAAATCCAAATCACCACCTTATTAAACTGCCCTGGTGCTTTGTGGATAATTGTATAAATCCGTTTCATTTTGCACGTGATAATAGAGCTGTTTTTGATGAAAGTGACCTTGACCTCACACCTGATTTGGTCGAAAGTCCAAAGAAATTAGCTATGAAGCTTGAAAATATTTCGCTGCAAATTCCGTATGCTAGAAATGAAATGATTCCTGTCAATATGAATTCAAAAAGATGGGCACTATGCATGTTTTGGGAAGAAAAATTTCGAGTTGGAAGGACCTTTTCGATAGCAAGGTTTTAATTTTTTGAAATTGCTTGAATTTTTCCAAAAATACCTGACCAAATTTATTTTTAACTCTTTCGCGATAGATTTCGGTAAATTTGTGTTAAACTTGAAATTTGTTTAAAATACTTAAATCTTTGATTATGATAATAAATCGAAAGCTAAGATAAATATGTTTTTTAATAATCGTTAACAATTGTTTCATGAATTCTTCTATTCACACTATTCTAGAAGTTTTTGTCAAATAACTTGATAAAAGTAATTATTTTTTAAAAAGCTGTTTTGAAAATTTTTGGCCATTTTGGAAAATTAAAACTTTTTGGCAATTTTTAATTTTGGGACTATTCAAATCTTAAGTTTTTTTTATTGTTTTGAATTCGAGAAATAATTAAAAAGGGGTTCTTAATTTTTCTTAATATGAATCAATACAGTAGAGTGCGTTTAAACGGACAGTTTGGAAGAACGGGTTTGGATCAAAAAGTCCTACTAGCGTGTGTTCAAATAAACATTTTGGCGATTTAAGCTGTTCGTCACCTTCAAACGAGAAATTTGAATTACCAAATTGCCCGTTTATACCCATCCTAACTGTCCGTTAAAACGCACTTTACTGTAAAAAATTATTGATTACAAGGTCTATCTTTTTTACTAAAATTTTGATGGAATTTTTTTAACATCATAAGGGTTTAGTCTCTTAAAATTTCCAAGATAATTTGACTAATAATATATTCATATGAATATTATTGACTATAGTCAAATTATCTTGGAACTTTTTAGAGATTAAACGCTTATGACTTAAGGGGGTAGCAGCGATGTGGCAGACTGGCGTCAATTTAACTTACGAAAAATAATTAGTTGTTTATTTTTTTTGTGCTTATTATCGTTAGCTGAACCACAATAAATGTGTATCAGCTCATTGAAATCATTTTTAACTATTTAAGGAACGATTTGAGTTCAAACTTTATTTTATAATTCGTAAATTTTCGAAAAATTCAAAGCATTATGAAAATTTTAAGCATTTTTCGGCCAAAATTTTTTCTGATTAATTTATGAAAATCTGTGAATAAAACGAAAAAAAAAGCCACTTTAACTTTTTTCATGCATGTCTACATATTTTCTGACTGCTGTTTGAAAAATCATGAAATGTTTTTTGTCATTTTGTTGTCGACTCTTTAGAAATATTATGAAAATTTTCCGCAAATCAAGTCCAAAAATTTTAATTAGTAGTTTTTTGAAATCTCTGTAAAAATCAGGCCGAATCACTTGTGAAATTTTCTGGTATCTATTTGGTTTCCGTATTTCAACCGATGCAAGAGTCAAGTGAATATCGTTTCTGAACTTCTGATGAAATTTACAACACTTATTGAAAGGACCGGTTTGTGCCATTTGGCACGCAATTTATAAAAAATTTTATTTTCCTCAACAAATCTCAATTAAATTTCGGGTGTTATAGGCTACTTTTATTTTGAAAGTCAGGACATTTTCAATATTTAATCGCAATTGAAGGTCAATTTTTTTTCCAAAAAAAGCTGTTTTATCCATTTTTCATGGAAAAAAACTTCCATATTGAGGAAATTTCTTCATGTGGATAATTATTCTCCCACTAATTAGTGCATAACACCCGACAATGTCTGAAGTTTATAAATATTGCTTTCAAAAAAATTCTCACATCGGGTCAAGTTGGAAATGGAGTCATAATGAAAAGTGGTTTTGATGTTTTTACAGATACTTAAGTATGTAAAAAGTTTAAAAATATAAACGTTTGCAAGTATGGACACATTTCTTTTAGATAAAAATAATATAAAAATTTTTCACATTTTTTCTTTCAAAAATCGCTCCGAAAAAATGTATCAATCTGCCACATCGCTGCTACCCCCTTAAGATGAGTAGGACCTCTTACTTCCGGTCAGAAAATCAGCGTCAATTATTCCCAATTTAGTTTTAGTTCATTTTCAATACCGAGTATTTTTATTTTTTTTATAAATTGTCTTTATAAAATTTATTTTCTTTATAATTTTCGCCGGAAAGGCTTCATCAGTGAAATTAATACAATTTTTGTTTGTGAAAATAAATTATCATGCAATCAGAAAACACAATAAATATTTTTAATCGTTTATATTTGTATTAAAGGGCCTTATTAACTTTCCTCATTTAGTCGCTACTTTTCTGTCTTCGGCAGTTTACTGGATGAAAATGGACTTTGTCTGCGATCCCTGCCAAATAATGAAAAATCAAGAAAAATTCGTGAAAAAGGTGAGCAATAACAAAAAATTGGATTTTTATGGCCTGTTAAAATTGTTCAGAAGAAGAATGGTTATTAATTTATTAATATACGAGGTGAACATAACAAATCACGTCAATCGGTGGTAAAATTTAATTGCGAAGCGGGATTAGTGTATTTTTCACGTGACTATTTTTCCTTGCTTAATAATTTATATTTAATATTATACTTAGAACTTTGACGTCAGAGACCTAAAAAATCGCGTGATTTTATTGGTCAATTATTTTGTCTGGAAATTTTTGAATTAAATTTTTCAAGGCTCATAAATCTTTGAAAATTTGGCACGTGTTGGAATAAAAATTTCACCATTTAGTTTATTTTTTATTATATTATTAAATCAGTATGTCAGAAAACATTCGCTCAGGCAGTCGCTCAGATTAAAATTTCGCAAAAAATGGATATAATTTTAAGAATTAGAGTGATGATTCAATTCAAATTTTTGTCGATCAAAAGCAAATAATTTTGAATTGTTAGCAAATATATAATCGGTAGACATTTTAAGCCTATAATTACCAAAAAATAAACATTTGTGTTTGTTTGACTCAAAGACATATCAGACAAACAGCATGAGCGCATTGACTGAGTTTTCTTCTAATTTTTTCGAACTTTTATTAACCCAGAGGAAAAATTGCCGACTGGATATTTTACTATAATTTTAATATTTTAAAGGCTTTAAATTGACAGAACTTGATTAAAAATCTGTGTAGATATTTTCATATTCGGAACCAACGTAAGAAACTTAGTACCCTTAGGTATGAAAATTGACCGAAACTATCGATTTGATTGGTTTAAATTTAGACCACTCATAATTTGGCTGCATAACATCGTTTTAAAAATATAACACAATTTTCGTAATCAGTGGAAAATTTCACATCCATGGCTATTTCTCATTTCGCTATAACGTTGCTCCTGGCGCGACATATGTATTTCTCAGAGAAAATTTCGACAGGTAGTACAGCATGTCACATTTTTGCTAAAGTTTTTAGTTTTTACAGAAATTAACCTCCGCCAATCAGAACGTTTTAATTTTGCAAAGACGTAGGTGTTTTCTTAATAAAATTATTTTTACTGGGGGAGGTTAGCTTCTGCAAAAACTAAAAACGGAAGCAAAAATGTAACATGCTGTATTTTCAGTGAATTTCAAGATCACTTTTCAAGTCTGGAAATAATACATGTAGATAATGCGTGAGTTTCTCCGAGAAACACGACATGTCGCGACATATTGCGACGTTATAATAACGTACAATAATGATCTCAGAAACAATATTCAGGGTTGTAAAATTAGAAAATCTGTTTACAAAAATGTATAAAATATTCCAAAATTAATCGTTAGAAAATAATTTGCAACGTTTGAAACACAGAATATTCCAGTCTAGATTATTTTGTCTGCGTAGATTCTACAGTGGAGAACAAAAATGTTTCATACAATCAACTTCATACTTCCAAGATCGAGCGTGGAAAATAATTTCTCCTTTTCATTAATCACGCGCTTCTAAAAGCAAATTAATTGGATAAAAGATTTTGTAGGAAAAATTGCTCGCTTGTAATTGGCTGCTCCTTTTTACGTTATTCTCCCCGCCTCCCTTTGATGACGCCCCTTTTGCATCACAAAATCGAAGCCGTATTGTACGTTGCAAATATTAGTATAAAGTTCGTTTCCTTATAACCAGGTTTTCTAGAAAATCTATTCCTTTTTAATCATTAGTAAAACATGGTTAACAGCTAGTTTTTCGTTCAAAAGCTCTATTGGCAAAGGTTGTACTTGAGATGTGCACTTTTGTAAAATTAAACCACTTCTTGTTAATCAAAAATTTGACAAAAATAAATCCCTTTTGGCGGCGTATTAATATCTGTTACGATCTCTCCAAACTATTGATTCCAATCGATAGACAGAAATCCGTCGCTGGACCGAATTTGAAGTGGCGCCAGTCTCACTTGGGCTGTTTCAACGCCATTTTGAGGACTTTTTTAGCCAAAAAGTGGGCCTTATTTTGTCTCAAAACCCCCTCAAATGGTAATGCTTCCGATTAGAGATTTGAGTTTATTATTGGAACCAAGCTGAAATAATCGACCCGGATCGGAAATAGTTAGGCGGGCCAGGTCGGCGCCGAGCGCCTTGGGACAGAAATTGATAGGGGAAGGTACCAAGGATAAATTGACGTTTCTGATAGTTTTTAGAATACACATCAAAAATAACTTCAAGGTCGAGCATTCCTCGGCTAAGAAAAATTTATAAATAGCTTATTGAATTAACAGCTAAAAAAAAATCGAAAAGAACCGACTGCAAAGATTAATTTGAAACTGGTTTTATCCTTATTCATTTGAAGTCGCTCATGATCTCGGGTGGGGTGAATACTACACACGAAATCAGGAGTGACATCGAATGGATAAATGATATGATTTATTAAATACTTTTGTGAAGCTTAAAAATTTACGATGGGCTCTTTTTAATTACAAATTTGAGGGGGCCATGGCCCATGGGTGTGCAATTGAATGAATTTTTTAGCAATTGTGCCAAAAGTACTGACTTCGAAAGTAATCAGCCCTTATTATACATTTTCGTCTCAAATCGGCTGAGTAACTGTACTTTAACCTCTCACTATCTGAACTTTCATCAGGATTTGAAAAATGTTCTTGGATAGTAGTTTCACGTTATTAGTTGTCAATGAAATACATAACATTTTTTTTGCGAATTGGCAACCTCTTAACTAATTTTTGCTTCGAAAGAAATAAATAATCAACTACAGCTCAGTTATGTAAAATTGCATTTATTATAAGGTGCCACCTACGCACAAAACAAAATAAATAAAATTGGCCTTACATGAAAAATTTCACAATTTTTTTTATATCATGAGTTTCGAAATTTATAGCTGCGTTAAAATTTCATCACTAAAACTTTATTTTACCAGAATGTTTGTTATAGCTATATATTTTTGAGTTTAGAAGGTTTTAATTTGAGTAGATACATGTCAGACTTGGTCAAAGCGGCGCGGTTGGAGACAGACATTGATATGAAATATTACTTTGGAGTGCTGAGCTCAGTGCTCTCAGAACAAAGGGTCTACAAGGCCAATAATGAAAATTGTTTCTAAAAATTGACTTTAACATTCGAGCATCATCTCGATCGAATTATATCCTGAATTCGAAAAGGATTCTGTTTTAACCCATAAGTTCTGAAAATCTTGCAGCAACGCTGTGGGTACGTCACTGAGGATGTACGCAGTCAAAAGTGATTATCTCAGATTTTTTAGAAATTACCAATAGTTTTTTTTATTTTGACCACAAGGTGGCCAAAAATCAAATTTATTGAGTTTTTGCTCTCTAGCGCCAAAGTGTGTGATGCATACAAGTGTCATTTGTCCAAATTGGAGAATTACGATATTTTTAAAAGAGGTCATGCTTTCCGTACCCAAATTGGCTAATTGTTTTTTTTGTCCTCACTCTACTTTGCTTAGGTGCTCTCCGTACCCAAATTGATCTGCATTAATTTTTTATTTAGGTCAATTTGCGTACAGAAAGCACGGGCGTGCTTAGCGTACCGAAATTCGTCTGACTGAAAAATATGTTGTGAAAAACGCAAAGTCATGATTATGGGTCATTAGGGTTGTTGAGGAATTCCACCGACTGCACTGGAGCACAGTGATAGACATAACTTATGCCGCATAAGTAGGGTCAGTACCGGGAAACTTATCTACGAAACTAAACCCCTCAGTACGGATTCTTTGAGTTTTTGTAACGCGATCGGTAGAATAACAACACAAAATCGATAATAAATCAACCCTTATAGCGCGTTTCAAAGCCCCGCTATTTTTTTATACTCAAATTGTGACCACTTGGAGGCTCCATAATTTTTTTTCATGGTCGGAATCATTCCTTTTGAGAAAGTTTAACCCCATAAACTCAAATAATTCGTAGTGAAGGGTTTAGTTTTGCAGATAAGTCTCCCGGTACTGACCCTACTTATGCGGCATAAGTTATGCCTATTACTATGCTTCAGTGCAGTCGGTGAAATTCCTCAACCACCCTAATGACGCATAATCATGACGTTGCGTTTTTCACAACATATTTTTCATCAACCATTTGGGTACGCTAAGCACGCCCGTGCTTTCCGTACCCAAATTGACCTAAATAAAAAAAATGACGCAGAGCAATTTGAGTACACAAGACACTGACCCTTTAAAAGCCTGATGGTCAATAAAAAAAGGGAACGAAAAATCAGAAAAAAAATCCGAAATTTGGGCTGACTGCGGACACCCTGAAGTCACTCACGGATTTATATACAAGCTCACTTGTGTGTGGATGCCTAAGTGAAAAAATATTTTACTTGTACAATTTGTGCAACCAAAAAAATTCTTGATGCCGAAGAAATATTTTTTTGGCGAAAAGTTGCTGAAATTTTTATTTAAATTTAATATTAAACCACTTTCAAACCTTAGCGACGCCAATAAAATTTATGGCTTTAATAAATGTATTTTAGTTGGCGGAGGTATAACTATTTGGAAATCCACGGAATTCATTTGGATTTACAACAGAGACAATTCGTGCTCTGCTTTTGTTCATACAAACCACCTTGGGGAAGATCCAATAAAGGTTTGTATTTTGTATGTGAATTCCAACTGAACTTAGTTTTAATGAATTTTCATCGTAAAACTATGTTTGCGTCAAAATAAAAATAGATATTCTGATTTTGCTGATTAAAATATACTAAAATGTTATTATCGCAGATAAAAATTGATTTTTCAAGGTAAATAATAGGAACCTCCTTATTTAGCTCAGGCACTAGCTCAGGCCCTGAGCCTCAGGGGTTAAGAAATCCATATGTTGATAATATTCATCTGTTTAGCAGAATTTAACTTTTGTACCTTAGTTTTTAACATATATTTATGGTGTCTGAAAATTCAAAAAATATATCTTTTTAGACAATTATCAGTTTTTTCGATAATTTTAGAACTTTATTATAGTTGATACTAGAAAATTTAATTTAACCTTCACCATAACAATTGATGGCCCCTCACTGCCGGTTAACACCCCATCAATAATATTGCGGATACAATTTACAATATGATTATTTTTGACGATTTCACCTCTACATCCTAAAGCGTTCCCGATACAAAAGCTCTTCTATTTAAAAGGATTTCGACAGTCTTTTCCTTTGGAAGTGGAAAGTTTTTCAAGTGGAGTGTTTTCGCTCCAAGTTAAATTATGTCCCAGTTAGAGGTGTTCCAGTTAAACACACCGCCGGCATGTTGAAACACAAGATGTTGTGAAATATGCAAATTTTTCAAAATGCATTTTCAACAATCAAAATTTTGTAAATTAAATTTTTTACATTTGAAAATGGAAACAAAATGATGCAGCAAGAGACACGCACAATTGTGGGCTGAAATCCTCAAAAAATAAATGTTAAGTCAACCAGACGAAAAACCTCTAAAAATATCCCGCCATTTAGGCCCTGTCCGTTTAATAAATGGCATTTATCAAATAATTTTTCAGTTATCTTGTGGTTCTTGCATCTGTCTGTCGCTGGACTCAAAATGTATTACAATTTCCTTGATCAAAGGATGGGGCAAGCGATATCGGCGTCAAGAAGTAACCGATTGTCCCGCATGGCTCGAGATTGTCATCGATCCGTGAGCAAATTTGGCACAAAACTGGCCCTTGTTAATTTGCCTTAGTTGTCTTAATCGCAACTCTATTTTTATTTTAACTCCCACCCCTCCTGAGAGCCAGCCAGCCTGGCAGCTTTTTCGGAGCCCACTCGGTTGGAACAGGGGTGGTTTAAACTCCTACGCGACGTGCTGGCGTTATTGAGGAGATATTCAACTTTATAAATATTTTTATAATTTTCGATAATTTATTTGTTCTATTGGTTGATGGAAGAAACGGGCAACTTTGGTTTGAAAATATATTTTTTTTATCAAGACTTTTTCTTTAAATGTTTCTATTTTCCAACAAATTGTCTTTCAGTAGTAAATAGGGTGTCCACACTGTTCACATTCCTTAATTTTGGAAACGACTCATCTAATTGAGTTATTAAGCTACATTTTTATTTTCAAAAAACTTATAATAAATTTCAAATATCTTTTGAAAAAAATGGTACGATTCAGACCAATTCATTTGCTTAAAGGTTATTTTTTGTGTAATTTCCAAAAATCTGAAATTAAAACGGTGTGGAAAACTTATTTACTACTGAGGGACACTTTGGCTGAGAAACGGATATCCCTTATTCACAATTTTGTAAATATCCCGGCCCTGATTAGGAAACGTAGACTACGTTACGTAGTGTGTTTTTAAGTAGGAGGGCCGGGATATTTACAAAAGTGTGAATATGGGATATGTAAGAGTGTCTTCCAATTTTGAGATGTTTGGTCCGAATTTGCAAAACTCAGAAAGTGCATAAGCCCTATGTCACATGAGGTTAATTAAGAAAATGCTTAGATGAAAATTTTCAAATTTTAGATAAAATATTTCATTACAAAAAAGTATTAATTTATATCTGAAAATTTCAGTTGACAACTTATTTTGCCAATATTTTTGATAATAATAATTTAAAAATAATACTTGACATGAAAAATATTAAAAATCGACAAAAAAATTCATTAGAAAATTGAGGTCTCCTCCTGGATATAATTTTTTTAAAAATTGGGATAAAGAACTTTTGGAATTTTTTCCAAATTTTAAATTTGTATTTATTTCTGAAATGAGTTTCATGAGTGAACTTATTTTGGGTTCGATTTAAATCGAAAATTTTCGACTCTATTTGCCGTTTTTCTTTCAACTAAAATCTGTCTGTTTTTGAATATATAATACCTTTTTTATGCATTGTACCTCATTTTTTCAATCGCTGGCTCTATTATTTGTACAACTTTATCTGTTTTGTGATATTACTGAAAACAAGATGTCTAGTTTTCAAAGGGACAAAAACAATTTCAACTTAAACCCTTAAAAACCTGTTCACTGTTTTGCCAATCTCATAGCTGACTAAATAAATAAAAATGGCGGCTACGAGATTTTTCCTAACTTTATGTAAACGTACTCAAAGTTGCAGCTTTTAAAAAATCTCTCTGTTAATCTATTCCGATTAAAAATGCAATACCTCGTTGAAATTGTTATTAATAAAGCACTTGGTCATTTACGCTGTCAAGTTTTCATCGTTAGAAGTTTTATTCAGGTAGAGTTTAAGGGGGTGCCATAAACCCAGCAGACTGGAGTCGTTATAACTTACTAAAATGATAAGTCAGTATATTTTGTTATGCTTATTATAGTTAGCGGAACCGATATAAATATGTTTCAGCTTGATAAAATTATTTTTATTCAATTTAGGAAAGATTTGAGTTCGAGTTTTCATTTTTGAAATCGTAAAAATTTCAAAAAAATTCAAACTATTATGAAAATTTTCCGCATTTTTTGTCAAAATTTTTTTTGTTTTGTTTATTTAAATCTGTGGGTAAAAACTGAAAAAATAGCCACTTTAACTTTTTTCAAAAATGCCTACACATATATACATATTTTCTGACAGCCGTTTGAAAATCATAAAATCTTTATTTTTCATCTTTTGTCGAATTTTTTGGAAATATTATGAAAATTTTTCGCAAATCATGTCCAAAATTTTTAATTTGTGGTTTTTCGAATTCCTTATAAAAAATAAGGTGGAATCATTTATTTAATTTTGTTGTATCTATTAAATCTTCGTATGTCAACTAATGAGTTGGTCGCGCGATTATCATTTCTAAAATATGGATGAAATTTTTAACACTCGGCTGTACACTCAATAAGTGCCATTCGGCACTAAATTTTTCAAAGTTTTATGGTGGTGAAAAATTCCAAATAAAATTGCGGGTGTTATAGGCGTCATTTTTTGTGATACAGGGGGGTGCGGCGTATAGTTAGAAAGTTCGTCGCCCAAAACCCCTGACTATACGCGTAATCCGGACTATACGCGTACTTTCTAACTATACGCGTAGTTCTGGGAAAATGTGCTCTGATTGGTCAATTTGTACAATATCTAGAGTTA
>SCLH01000335.1:563513-575011 GCA_004367855.1 Oikopleura vanhoeffeni
GCCTTTAGATAGGCTTTTGGGTGTGAGGCGAAGTTCTCGTTTCTGGGTGTGAGGAGGTTAAACAATTTATTTATAATTTATCTGATTTAGAACACGCTACAGTCAATTAAATATATGATCGAGTTATGCATTACGCGTTAAGGGTGTGGGGGACGATATCTCAGCTTCACGTATAATACTTTTTGATACACCTATTTTGTAGAGAATTTTCTGTCAAGTTTTTTCACTTATAAGATTTTTTTTGGTTTTGAGATTTTTTGAAAGAAAAGTCGGTTTTTCGTGGGTTGAAATTAAAGTTTAAATTTAGGGTGACGATAATTGAGATTTCTCAGATAACTTTTTTGATTGCCCTATTTTGTAGAGAGTTGGTCACTGAGTTTTTTAACTCCCGGGGTTTTTTCTGAATTTTTTTTAAAATAAAGTAGGTTTTAGAAAATTTATAGTTCAGAATTTCAACAAAAACTAGAAATTCACAAGTCGCTCCTGAGACTTTGGAGAATAAACTCGAAAAAAGGAGGCCATTTGGACATTAATCCAGGCTTTGCGGTGAATTTGATGCACAAATTAAAAAAATTCTATATATTTTCAAGGAGGAGTAGGCTTTTGCGTGAGGCTCCCAAATAAGCTGTTTTGACCACTAGGGGCAACATTTTGAAAAAAAGGGTTCCATTTGGTGATTTGCATTTATATACAAGTTGAATTGCAAATAACAATAAAAAGTGATGAGGAATGAATGAATAGTAGGCGTTTTAGTGCTTTTAGGGACGCCTACTAAAAATAATTTTCTAAGCGTAGGTTGAAGTACTACATATTTGTGAAAAATAATTATTATTTCTGAAGCCAGGTTTCTCAGAAACTTCACTTGAAAATGTCTAAAAAAGAGCTCAATTATCGTCCCCCACACAGAGACCTGGAACAGGTCTCCTGGAACAGGTGTGATCTTTTTGAAAAAAAATGACATTCAAAGAACATTTCCATGTGACAAGAGAATAATTAATGTTTGAAAATCAAATGTTGGTGAAATAAATATTGTGGATCACACTGCTAAGTTAAATCTAACAAAACTTATCAACTCCGAAAGAATGCCTTACATTGAAGATAAAACCACAGAACTTAAGAAACAAATTAAAATCAACTCTGATATAATTGAGTTATTTGCTGGAAAAACACAACAAAAATTACAAGAAACTGAATTAAATCTAAAGAAACTTGAAATACCAATCTTGCAAACAAAAACCATTCATGCTGGATTACTTTTGCAAATAGTTTCGATAACAGTTGCTATCTCAATAAGCCTATCAATCATGGTAATTTGTTATAAGAATCTTAGAAAATGCTTCAAACCAAAGAAAGTTTACCGTGTTATTACCATACCAAAACGACGGCGTCGCCAAATGCTGCTTGGTCCACCTACAAGACGATTTCGAGCTGCGCAACCAAATCAACATGATGCAATTATTGGAAGTGCAGTTTAAACAAATTTTTTGTTTATATTTTTATCAAACATACTTTATTCAAACCTGGGATCATTTATTTTACTTAACATTAATTTTGAAACTTCGAATCAACCATAACTTACTAAGATTCATGTTATCTACTTAATTTTTTAAATTTAGATATGTCGTCTAAACAAACCATGAATTTGTATCTTGTGAATCAGAATGATCTATTACAAGATATACGTGAAAATTTAGCTTTAACTCAGCCAGATTCACAGGAACAGGTTTATTTTATTATTATCAGTGTAATAAATATGTTTTCCTTTTTTAAATGACTATTTATCCAATTTCTTGATAAAAAAATTTTTATACATTATATTTTATACAACTTGTGACATTTTTTAAAAAAAAGACAGAAGCATAAAAAAGAAGTTAAAAAAATCATGTCAATAACAAACAACAAGAAGTCAACAACAAAAATCAAAACAACAACATAAAAAAAAAGAAGCTGTGAGGAAGGGGAATGTTTCGCCATCATAAATTGTACTACGGTTACGATCGAGGTAACCGTAGTAGGAAAATGAAGATGAAAGAAAAACTTTATCTGATTTATATCCTGAGAAATAACAAAAAAATAAGAATATGTATTTATGAAGAAGGTTAATAGTACCATAAACCACAAAAATGTCTTTGATACTATGCTTTTCATAAATACTTAAAAATGTCACCTACGCAAAACCTTACTGCCTATATATACAAAAATTATTCTGATTTTGGATAACTTACTTATATTTTTAAAAAATTATCTTCAATTACTTTTTTCACCGAGATTTTAATAAAAACAACTTACGAAAATGTCATTTAACAACAACTCCGCATCAAGCAACCAAGGACGCAATTCTGCAACTGAAGATCCAATTCCGTACCCAATTACACACAGAGACCAAAAATATTTTGGGGAAGTATCATTTTGGCCGGCGGAATATTCGAACAGACCCCCGAAAGTTTCCCTTATTTGGAATTTCAAGAATTTTGGCATTATCAATTTTTACCCTCGGCACCACCTGGTGGTGTAATTGGCGCTCAAAATTTCGAATTGACGATTTGGGAAGGTTCACATCGCGCGCAAGAAATTTCATTTAGTAAGATAGACAAATGAAAAGTTTCCGGAAGATAAGAACTGAATCAAATACTTTAAAATAAACATTTTTTAGCCTACGCATTTTCAATGGTTAAATTTTACATTCAAATTACTGAAATTGTTTCTTCAAACTTATCTGACAATAGTTAATTCTGTTTTAACCGGAAATTCGTTGCGGTCACGCCCTTGCGGTTTTGAATTAGAAGAAAATAAATATTTATCTCCTTTTTGTCAAATTTGAATACTTGTGCGTTTTAAAACACTCATATGCAGGTGGGTAATATAACATTTCAAACAGGTGGGGGTTAAGTAAATATAACTCCGACTATAAAATACAACTATGGCCCGAAAGAGATAGCTTACTCTCATATAAACGACGTTTAACACAGCGAATTCGATAACCATATCATGATTTAATTCATGAAAAATAAACAAAAATACTTTATTGATGATAAACCCTCCCAATTTGAAGGCAAACAAATTCTACAAACTCTCGATAAAAATAATTTCATCATATTTAATCGGGAAAAATCGATAAAATATCTTGTTGAAGAAAAAATAGAAGAATATAATTTGATTGAACTGGTTGGTCAAATGTTTCTCTAACATGGACTCAACTTCTAGTTCTGTGATTTACTGTTCAAATAAAAAAATGGTAATTATATGGATATTCCCGTCTCATTAGTTCTGATGTCTGATAGATTAAAAGATTCATACAAAAAAATAATGATAAAGCTTAACTATTTACTTCATTACATGCTGACTGGCTTGATCCTCGGTACTAGTTTATTTGTGTCTGATGCCGAAAAAGAACTGTGTATGGCACTGGATAATTTATCAGTTACGATTGCTTGAGAACAAGACGTTTGAATTGTGCCTTCCATTTAAATCATGCAACGCATAACAATCACCCTGACTTCAACCAAAAAATAAATCGAATTTATTTAACAAGTCTGAACACTACAACTACTGAGTCAGAGGTACTGACCAGTTGTTTTGTTAACCCCTCACTCATTGACTATTGATATCCTCATGAGCGCACCACAGGCCCACTTTTATGGCTCGACTTTGAAGCTCTATTATCCGAAAAGTATAAGTGCTTTCGATTAAATTATTTTTCAGTCATTGAGATAAAAGATGAACTTAACTTTATGGATGATTATATTTAGATAATTAACACTCTGAGTACTGAATTGAGGCTGTGGAATAACGAAGTTGACTCACACTGTTCCCTCGAAAAAACTATACGATTTTTGTTATAAGATGCAAATTAAATAAAATAGAATACAACCTTGGCTTTCTTAATCTGGTCTTCAATTCAAAATACCTTATCGGGTTCGTCTATAAAACGATAATTCTCACCTCTAAAATGGTGGAATTAATGGTAAAAAATATGTCTGCTTCTTATATTTCCGCTCCGCTTTCTCATCGATGAGCAATTTTTCTGTTTTCAAACAAAAATAAATAAAAAAAGTTCTACATTTAGTAGAAACATAATTATCTCTTTAAAAGATGGTCAAGACGAATTCCTAATAACTAAGTATTTTAGACCTTGTTTTTTATGGATTAATTATGAAATCAAGCTGATAAAGAAAAAATTCAGAGTAATTCAGAAATAAAAGTAGGATTAGATATACTTCGAACGGCTCATCAAAAAAAAATTTAATTTTCATTTTTCAAAATCAATCGTAAATTCTATCGGCGATTTGAACTTTCAACTTCTATTTCACTTACTTTTGTGTTTTCCGGTCTTTTCAAAAAAATGAAAGCCACTTTTATTGCTCTATGAGTCAGAGGGTTAAAGAGGCGATTTTCTCACTTCAAAACCGAAATTTCAAAACGTCATTCGCCAAAAATTGACACAAAAACACTAGAAAGGTGGGTTGCGGACGGCGAGGCATTATCATGAGCTGACTATTCAATGGAGACTCGAGATTTCAATTTTGTTGGTACAACGTCAAACCGTATGGAACGACAAAATAGAATTAGTTACTTTTTATGGTCAAATATTGATGCTTTTTCTAGATTAAATAGTCAAAAATATTAAGGAATTCAACACAAAAAAATCTCTTCACAAACATCATAAAATTTCACAAAAAAATAGACCCGCTGGGCCTCAGAGAAAACAAAAATTTGATTGTGATAGCATCCAGGCAATAATTGATAGAATTTTATAATTCATTAATGACTAGTATTCTCCTTAATTTTGTGTTTATTTAATATACAGTTTGTTAAATGAAATATATAGTGCGAATCATATACGTATCATATATATATATACTGTTACAGGATATTGAAAACAACCCAAAATTGAATGTGTTAATAATCACACAGGTTGCAGCTCATATGCATTTAAGAACCCTACATCAACATACTGATATTTTAATTCATGGCACATGAATCATGGAGAACAGATTGTATCGGCAAAATTCCTTTCACCTTATAAAACCTGCCTTATGAAACGCCTAAGCAAAGCCTTTATAATTTTGAGCTCTGCATAAAGCAGCTCACTTTTTTCCACTATCTAAAATTAGGAACTCTTTTAATAATGTAATAAATAACCCCTCGACAATATATTAGTTTTTATTATCATCGAGCTACACATCTTTTATTAGCCCCAACACGGATTAAACACATCAGCTAACCGGTCTCTGTTCCCAGGAAACGACCACTCGACGTGCAATCATGGAGAGAAAACAGGTGACCAGTATTAAAAAAAAATATACGTCAAAAATAACTGAAAATATCTCATTTAAGACGGTAGCGGTCGCATTGATTTTAGGTTACTTTGAGGTCTCAAACTTCCCCGAAATTGCTTAAGAATGCCGAGAAAACAACAAATGAGAGATATAACAAAGAAAAAAAATACAAAAAGAGGTTCGAAATTTTCATTTTTTTGAGAATTTTTCCAAGTAATTTTCGCAGCAGAACATAAAAACCTGATTTTTGACCAGAACAACTCAAAATAAATAAAAAACTGTACTTTTATTTACGATTTTTCACTTCCCGTTTAATAAAACGCGATTCTCTAGAATTAAACAAAATATTTCAAAAATTCAGAACCAACAAAATAGCAGAAACGTATCTCTCCTTTTTTACCCAAATTTATACTGCATTCTGAAATTTAACCTAGGAGGAGTAGTACTTTGAAGAGCGAAAACCTTGAAATAAGGCGGTTTCTCGCAGTTCTAGAAAATACTAGTTTGAAATTCAAAAATATTTAACCAACATATCACGAGCATAAGTGTTTCCGTGGTTCATGCCAAGTTTGAGTAAATTGTATGCGATCTCTAGGAATAGTAGAACTTTGAAATTTTGGTAAGGTGTTCTAGAACTCGCTGCATGGTGCTAACCAGAGACGGCTTTAAATTATTCTGATTAATAATTTTTATAGATGAGGGATAGATCTACCAAATGGCTATTCTCAAAAGTTTTGTATTCTGATAAAGTGGAGTACAAAGGTCCATTTTTACGACCGCTACCCCTTTAAAGGGGTGGTCGTCGCAAAATGAGGCTCTAGAACAAATTTCCCAATTTTATTTTTATGCCTTTTTTATGAAAATATAAAAAAATTACAAGCATTTTGGTAACTCGTTTTAATTTTATACATGGCTAAGGAAAGCAATTTTGATGAAGTTCAAAAATATTTCGTATAAAAAAAAGTTGAAACTTGAAATTTTTTGGAAATTATGAAAACACATATTTACAGAAAAACGCTCGAGTCAGAAATGTAGAACAAACTCACTGGATATTATGCACGAGGCTTTCAGCTGACTTCATTAATGTGTTTGAATGTGAACCTTTAACATCAGGAGAGATACATTTGATCTGAGACTCCTAAAAAAGGGTTCAAAATACCTGTTTTTGGTATACTGAGACCAAATCCAAGAATTTTCCAAAAACTCACCTACGTTTTGTCCTGGTTAATTAATGTCATAAATAATTGTTGTACCTTAAAAAACTCAGGGGGATAACACTTTGAAAAATAATTTCGTCAGTTTGTAAGGAAACTTTTCTTGATTGGACGAGCCATCCGTCCTTTGACTTTTTTATAGGAATGCAAAAGATTTTTGCTCAAATACATTATTAGAGGAATAATCTTGTCCCAACAGTTTGTATTGCATAAGTACCCCGTTTGCCTTTAATGCCGACGACCACCCCCTTAATAGCAATATTTTTCTTACTACTCTTAGTGAGCAAATTTTGTAAAATATATTTATATTACAATTTATATCAAATGTATTTGCCTTGATTAGACACCCTTAGATCCCTGAAAGCTCCGTAATAGCCAATCAAGTCTTGATTATTAAGAAATATTCGGTAGCATTTCCAAGGCCCACCGGTATTTTATAAGTCAGGGGCCACTTTACCGGCAATCTGGGACCATATCCTATTACGAGGAAGGTAGATCAAAATTGCCTAGGTAAAAATACAAACCAATTGTGTGTTCAATTCAGGGATTTGATTGGTTGGTTGGCCCGTCTCACTCTCGTTTGTATTTGGTTTGTATTTTTACCTTGTAATTTTTACCTTGTAATTGGTTTGTATTTTTACCTGGGCATTTTTGATCTACCTTCCTCGTAATAGGATATGAAAGAACAACACTGAAATTGTATTTAAAAACACATAGGGTGCAGCTTATCTGCCTTAAAACCTCCTGTGTGATTTTAAACACACTCAAATTATATAAGTCATATTTTAAGTGATTTAGAACATATTGAAAACCATCAGGACCAGATTTAAAACTGTCATGGGTCCCAGGCACCAGACACTCAAGGACCAATGATGGCGAGAAAATTGGTGATCAGTCGTAAGAAATCAAAATTGAAAAAAGAACTAAAAACTGCATTTTTTGTACCAGATTTGTTGCAAATTGTTGCTGAACACAATCGAATATAATAAACTAATATATTAAAAAATACAAAGTGTACTTTTTGCGTGATCTGGCACTTTTAAAAGGATCCTAAACCTCCTACAATCGGCAAGCAAAAGATATTTTATTAAGTGAATTCAAAATTCACTACGAGCGCAAAACTCGCTAAAAACAGAGTTATATCCTTCAACCAGCATCGTTGAAGAGCGGGCCATTAAAACCGCACAATTTGATTTACACTTTATGTTCTCAAATCCAGAAAAAATATACTTTTAACATTAACCAGCGAGAGGAAGATAACATAGAGAAATATATAAACAAAATTTTGACAGTCTCGTATATCATTTTCTCAACCTAAGTCCATCTTAGAAATGCTTATTATCGCTAAGTGATTGTTTTGAGTATGATTATAGGCAAGGGTGCTTGATATAAGGACCGCCAAAGTTGATCGGTGTACTCACTCAAGCGATCACTGAGACAACATAAGTGGGATTCGAACACGCGCTATAAAGATGGTATGCATTTTTAAGATAGACTTAGGTTGAGAAAAGGATATTCAAGAGCAAAAACCCACCGAGAGAGTTCGATCCCCCGAATAGCACTTATGGCTAAATTATTGAGTAATTTACTAATTTTATCATGTATTCAATTTATTTTTAAAATGCAGGAACATTAAATTTCACCACATCAAGTTGTTATTTTGGGATGATCGCATTGTTTGTATGCAAGCAACAGATCGTGGATTTCGAGCACAAGGTCCACCTCGTTTCACTAAAATTTATTGGAATTGATCAAAGACATCTCCATGTTTTGGAATGATTGAGCATGTTTTTTTTAATTTTTTATAAATAATTATCAAAAATATCATTTGAAATAAAAATTGCAAGCTAAAAGTCCATGGAAGTGTTTTAAAATTTTCTTACAGAATGACCTATATCCACTTATACTATGAGCGTCCATTTTTGCCTGTTGATGTGAAGCGTGAGGATAAGCTCAGACTTGGCAGATTGAGTGTAAAGAAAAAGCTGGATAAAGCGCGAGCGGGGACATTTTTCTAATTAGCCTTGAAGCTGATAACTGTCGCTGCACCACACTGAGCATTTATCGTGTCAGCAAGGCGCACCAGGGAAGTATCTAAGTAAATCACCAAAGACAGCACCCGGAAAAGCTTAGACTCAGAGGTTGAAATACCGTACATTTAGTAACATTAAGTTCTCGATATTAGCACACGACTCGCTGATAAATTGATCAATATATCTTATAAAGTCTATAATACATTAATTAATACACTGTATATANTTTATCGACAAAATCATCTCGAGTTTACTATTCTAATTTTTTTATACCAAAAACGAAAGAAAATAGTATTCGGCTTGAATTGAAAAAGCTGCAAATTAATTCTTGAAGGACCAGTGTTAGTAGAGTCGAAAAATTTCGTGTCGTGTGTTTTACGGATCGCAAGCAAATAGTGCAAAAGTAAAATGGAGAATTCTACATTTTGCTTTTTCTTCACTTTCATCTGAATTCACATTTAATACTGTACAGTATAGTGAATAATGAAGGAAAAATTAAAATTTGTCTCATCAGATTATAAAAAAATTTCGAAAGTTCATTTTTGCTTTATTTCAGCACCCGTGTTTTACCGCTTACCTTGGATCTTTTTCAGGCTTTCATAAGAACTGGGTGCATCAACTCGGGAAAAACATTCGTTTTCACAAGCTTCATAAAAAGGTTCCAAATTGTTCGTGTTAACAAGGAATTCATGGGTACATACGAAACAGTCAGAATTGTTGGCATGCGTCATTGGTGCAAAAAGAAGAACGGAGCAGGTTAAAAATTTGAACATTTCTAAATTGTACTTATCACAGATTTAATTGTCATACAATGAAGTTGAGGTGAACTGGTTTTTCAAAAAGGAGGTCTTTCTTACGTTGGTTATTTTACCAACCAATGACCGCGTCAGATTTTATTTAGCTGTTTGATGAAGTTTAAAAATCATGCCTTTGTGACTTAATTTAATTGTCGTTAATTTTCTTTGATTTTTCATGCGACCATTACAAATCAAATCTCATTGATATGGCGCATTTTACACTTATTTTATTAAATTTTTTAAGGCTCAATTTTTTAAGGTTTCCTTTCATAATGATAAATATCAGCGCGCTGATTGGTCAATCTTTGCCTTTTTTTACAGATGACTCATAACTCCAAAAAAATACTATCTACCAAAATTCAGGTTTGAAAGTGCTCTTACAGAAATCACATAATTTCAGTTTTTAGACTTGAAAAATAATAAAATGTTCAAAATTTAATTTTTCACTAACAGAGGGCAACACTGGTGAATCATTAGTCACATACAAGTCCGACAGGACTTCTCATTTAATTCAAAACTTTTATGTCTTCGTTAATAATAGAGCTCGTTTATAATATTTTTATTACCTTATATTTTCTTGTGTTCTGTTAGAATATGTATATCTGAATAAAATCTTGTCTTTATAAAGGTTTTAACATATCTGGTGATCGAAGACCACTTAAAATTTTTGAGACTAAATAATGCTTCATCAATATGTTTAATCTTTTTAACAACCTTAATCGATTATTTCTGTAATGATTTTTTGATTAGAATAAAAAAGTGCAGGGGCAAACGATTAATTACCTCGTACAGTATAACTTATGCTTCAAAATGAGTTCGTTATTGAAAACTAAAAAACCTCTAAAAATCAAACCATCGATAAGGAATTCTCACTAAGTATCTAACAAAATTGAACATCTTCGACCACCAGATTCATTAGCAATACATCCTATATATAAAGAGTTTATTTGAATCAAATGACTATCAATCTTATAACAGCACAATATAATAAGGTAATTTTGAAGTAATACTATCAAAGATAAACTTGAAAGAGTCGAAAATTCGGGAGAGATAAGGTCAAAAAACAGGGAGGGAAAAATTGATTGATAAAAATACTCTTCATACTTTTGATGAAAATTCAAGATGGAGTTTACCAAGAAAAATTCAAAAATACTAATAAAATTTTTCTATCACCAACCGTTCTAAACTTATTTAATCTTACTATTTTTGCCGATTTCTTTAAGGGGGTGCCATAAACCAAGCAGACTGGAGTCGTTATAACTTACGAAAATAATAAGTCAGTATATTTTTTATGCTTATTATAGTTAGCTGAACCGATATAAATGTGTTTCNTTTTTTTCTTTCATTTATCGCTCTGAAAAAATGTACCAATCTGCAGGACTTATGGCACCCCCTTAAAATCTAATTAAAAGTTTTAATTTAAAACGCGAATTTTTAAATCTGACTAACTATATCCATCATGATGCCTGAGTAACTTAAATTTCTCATTTGCCTTTTAAAAGAATAGGGAATAAGAGATTTAAGTTACTCGGGCATCATGAATCATGATTCATGATCGATATAGACAAAATCTAAGTTTTTCTGCTAAACGGTAATCTCAATTTATTTCTTTTTACGTAAATTTCTTTTTAAGTAAATTACCAAAATCTCCAATTTGAAAAAATAAATTGCGGCAAAGTACCGCGAATTAAGTAAATACGATAGGTTTCAAACTGTTTTTCTGATCGATTACGATCAAGAAATATGATGAAATAGGATCAAACCTAATAATATTACATTTCTAAAGAAAATAAGTTTTCTTATACCGTATATTTTAAATTTTTTGACAAAAAATTGAGGATATTTAAATGTTACTTTTTAATTAGAGAGTATTCTTCAGATTTAAAAGAAATTCATTAAACCCTCAAAGAATTTTTAGAATATTCTGAAGAAAAACATTTCGTGAAAATTAAAGTTCAATCAGTACAGAATGAAATATAAAACTTGGTTATCGACGGGCATTTTTAAGGAATAAATGTTGATATTTTAAAATTTTGTTTACTTATTTACAAATTTCGGACTTTCTGCACTTCAAAGAATGCGACTAATCGGATATATTATATCATATATCCCTTTATCATCTTTTGCATGATCTGAGAGATGTGGGCTGAAAAGAAGAGAAAGCGGCCTCATGAG